>JAPWDM010000049.1:707662-757662 GCA_035578155.1 Brachynemurus nebulosus | reverse complement strand
GTTGTAATGTAGTAAGTAATTTTAGATTTAAGGCTTGGAAAATAAGTCTCGTCGGATATGTTTGAAGGTTTCATTAATGCCTGTATGTCGGAAGTCATGGTGGATTTTAATGAGTCTGTCTTGCTCAGCGTCTTCTAGGACATCTCTTAGCAATTTTGTTACTCTAATAATTTTGTATTGTCTACCTTGCGAAAAGTATTCTGAATAGATATTTTGGAATTTTAAAAGGAGTACGTCATCTGGACAGTATACAGCAAGTAAAGTTTTTGGAGGAACATTCTCTTTAATTAAGTCAATAAGTGTTTAGTCGTCTACCACTGGTAATTGAATAGTTATTCGTCTTTTCGTATTGAAAAGTATTGAAAATTTGCGTTTTCTATTCGAGTTTGGTTGGGTTTTAAGTATTATTAATTGATTTCTAAAATCGTTCAACGGATTTTCTGCAATACGTATAAGAGACGTGTCGTCTTCGGCGGCACTGTGTGCTGCCTGCGTTGGGGTGCTATTTGCAGAAGATGTATCGTCTAAATAGTTATTTTCTATCACAACGCGTGCTAGTGCGTCGGCGTTCGTATTTTGTTTTCCAGGTTTATGTACAATTTTATAATCAAACTTTTCGAGCTTTAGACACCATCTAACTAATTTACTATTAGGATCCTTAAGTGACATAAGCCAGCGAAGAGGTTGATGGTCGGTTATTATTGTAAAACGTCGTCCGTATAGGTATGGTTTAAAATAACGTGTAGCCCAAACGATAGCTAGTAATTCTTTTTCTATGGTCGAATAAATTTGTTCAGAGTCGGTTAAGGTTGTGGATGCGTAGCAGATAGGATGATCTTTTCTAACCGACCCTTGTGATAATACAGCGCCAATTGCTATATTGCTAGCGTCTGTTGTTAAGAGGAACTCTTTGTTGAAATCTGGATAAGCAAGGATGGGATCATATGTTAATAAGTCTTTGCGGGTATTAAAACAATTGATAAATTCGGATGTATGTTTTACTGTCTATCCCTGTTTTAGACATTTTGTCATAGGTTTAGTTAATTTTGCGAAGTCCCTTATGAACTTCCGGTAATACCCGAGGAGTCCAATAAAGGCTTTGATATCCTTTTGATTTTTTTGAATAGGGAATTTCTGGATAGCCCGGATTTTTTTGGGATTTGGTTTGATTCCGTCCGATATAATATGCCCTAGGAAAGCAATCTCTCACTTGAGAAACTCCCTTTTATCCAGTTGAGCTTTTAAATTCGCATTTTTCAATCGATTGAACACTTTGTCTAAATTAGTTATGTGTTCCTGTAAGGAGGTCGAAAAAACAATGATGTCGTCCGTGTAGACGAGACATGACGTACCCTGCAAGTCTTTTAAAACGTTATCCATAACTCTTTGAAAAGTTGATGGAGCGTTTTTTAAACCAAACGGCATACGTACATACTCGTAGTGTCCATTGTCAACTGTAAAAGCAGTCTTTTCTATGCCACGTGAATGTACTTCAATCTGGTGGAAACCAGATGCTAAGTCTAACGTTGTGAAGTACATGCATTTCCCTAATTTGTCGAGTATGTCGGTGATATTTGGTATTGGAAATTTGTCACCGATGGTCTTGTCGTTTAATTTGCGATAGTTTACTACTAATCGTCACTTTTGTTTCCCACTGGCGTCCTTCTTTTTGGGCACGATCCAAATAGGACTACTTCAGGGAGAGTAACTGGGTCTGATTATCCCTTGTTGGAGCATTTTGTCTATTTGGTTCTTTACCTCCTCTTTATGTATATAAGGATACCGGTACGATTTAGTGTAAATTGGCAGATCGTCAGTTGTTTTAATCTCGTGTTTTATTTTATTTGTAAAAGTTAAGTTTTGTCCTTCTTTGTAGAAAATATCTTCATATTTTCGACAGAGTTTAAGTATCGCGTGTTTTTCTTCGCCGTTTAAATGGTCAGTTCTTATAAGGGTGTCAATTGGGGGTAGTGTGTCGTCATTAAATGATATAATTTGGTTAAGATTACAATCGACAAATTCGTGGTTTAAAATTTCTACTTTTATTGATTGTTCAACTAAAAATTTTTGTTTGGAATTAGTCAAGTTAATTAGAGGTGCAAATAGATGCCAATTTTGTGCGTTATACACACCTGACGGTATTAAAAATTTATTTTGAATTTTAGTCTCTGATAATAAAACATCGCCTGATTGTGCGTCAATTGGGAGCCGTATTACTTGCTTGCAGTTTGGTTCTATTGTATGTATGCCACTAATTATGTTGGGTTTAAAAAGTAGTTTGTTAGATGAAAATGGCGTAATTAATTGTTTATTGGGAATATCGATTTGTGCTTGCAATTGATTCAATGCGTCCAATCCTATAAGTCCGTCAAAATATGAATGGAATCTAATTACTAAAAATTCAATTGTACCATCCTGATTAAATTCATTAAAAATTGGTAAACAGGCTTTTTTTGTTACCGTATGAGTTCCTAAAAGTGCTTTGATATGTGCGGGCTTTATTTCATAGGTTAGATTGGGGTGTACGTGTCCTAGATTAATAAACGAATTTGAGGATCCGGTGTCGATTAAAAATATTAGTGGGGTCCGTTTTCATTGTAAATGTGTACGTAAGGTAAGGTTGATTCAAGTAAGTTAATTTCTATGTATCCAAATTGCTGTCCGAGCTAAACTGAAAATTTTAATCATCGATCTCATGCTGTAATACCGTATTATCATGTGTCTGTTCATGTTCTAAGTAGTGAACATGAACAGACGCATGATACGAGTATCGAGTTGTTTTATTGTATATTATCAGTACTTATTTATTATTCTTTTATGTAAAAGTGTTGAGAACGATTTGCTTGGATAATTTTCGCTTTGCAAAGGGTTTTATTATTATTTAGGTTTCTTTCTTTCTTTCTTTCTCTTCCCTTCATAATTTCTTACTTTTGGATTTCCTTCATTCCGGCATTAAGTTATTTTAAAGTGGATTTCGCCAATATGATGTGGATCTTTCCTTTTTTCGTTGCGAGTGTCAGAAGATGAACGCACCAACCTGTGTTCCGATACGTGGCGTTTTCCGGCCTGCACCAACCTGCCGCAGCCAATATAGTTCTTTTATTGGCGGACTAGTAGTGTACCGTCGCGTTTGCCGGGAGTTTTATTTTATTTAAATTAAGTTAACATTGTCATTAATTCAATTTCATTTTTTTTCTCTCGTGTCGCTTGCACTATACTTTGGGACGGGGCGTATCCCCTGAGCTTTAACACGTAGTAAACTGTAGTAAACGTAGTACGTAGTAACATTTAGTAAACTTAGCTGAGCTAGTCGAGTCGATGGATTAAATTGTCAGTATACCAACATCTAAATGTAACTTTGTAACCTTTGTAATATACATTGCAAATAAACTGCAAATTTTAAATTAACACCTAACAATATTTTTTTTTCATCGTTATAATATATATATATATATATATATATATATATATATATATATATATATATATATATATATATATATATATATATATCCGCCATTCTTTTCGACAGAATCGTGTTCTACGGGTCCGAAAACGGATAGCGCCCCTACTCTTACCTCTCGCCGTTTTTATATTATAGGCTGTATAAGTCTAATTTTTTCAGTTGAAAGATTCGACTAAAAAGTTGAAGTCTAACCAAACAATTAATACTCTATATATTTTGCGCAATGCTAGTAGACCACTCTTTGATATTTATATACTTTTATATATACAACACTATTTATCTTTTTCTTGTTAATTATCAAAGTTAAGTAAACACCGTACTACTATGATACAGTAGAAGTTATACATTGTATTTTTTTTATTTCGTTAAACATTTAGTAAATTAACATGAGCGAGATATATGTTGACATGTTTTGTTTATCTACGAAATATCCATTAGGAAAAGATAAATTTGGATACGTGATCTTGCATAGTAAAATATTTTCATTATAACTTATACAAGACACGACTAGGATGGAGGTACATATAAAATAGAGACCAATTTCAAAAACTGGTTTGTCAAAAGTCTTTTATTTTAGTAGTATTTATATTGTAGTAAAACATACTCGAATACGTCAGTTTTTCATATTTTATAATAACAATGAAAAAACCTCGATTTCTTACTGGTTGATACCATTAAAAGTAGTAACACATTTTATTCAATCTAGCTGCTGTTGGGGTATATTCCCTATAATCTACTGTTATCTAATCATTAAGAATATGATTCGAGCTTGCAATCGTTCGCACGGCAGTCACTGGTGCTTTCAAAAAGACCGTCGTTCCTTTTCATAATTGATTTTTTATACGAGAAAATATTTAATTTTGATGAAAGTTTATGTTCTAACACTTCTCCTGAAAACTTGAAAAAAACCTAGCCTATACTTACTGAGGCCAAAAAGATTTCGTAATTATAACGAACAGCTGCCCCAATTTAAATTTCCTTCATCTTGAAATATGTTGTAAAATGTACGATCCAAAATACAGTGAAACCTGCCAAGTTGGACACCTCTGTATACTGGACATCTGCTCAAGTTGGACACTTTTCAATTGGCCTGGCGAAATTACATTGTTTTAAATGCATATTAATACTTATAAGTTGGACACCTCTATATGTTGGAAACCTGTCTAATTTGGACAGTTTTTTAAAATGATTTTTGATATTTTGACCTGTTTACGTTGGACATTCATGTATTTTACACGTGACCGAAACACGTGTTAGTTATGTTATGACAGTTATAATAATTGAATTTTTACACGTGACCGAAACACGTGTTAGTTATGTCCTAAAAATATAAAAGCTCGGCAGTCACAATGGTTATTAGTCAATAATCAGCAGTGATTTCTTGTGTACAGATCTCTTGAATATTTATTAGTTACAAATTTAGCACCATGAGTTCGAAGCGAAAATGTTTAGTAGAATTGACCATTGAAAAGAAAAAAAATGTTATAGACTTAGTAGAGAATGGTGTTAGTTTAAGAAAGGCAGCCGACCAATTTGGAATTTCCAAATCAACAACTGTTGGGAATATTTTGAAGTGTAAAGACGAAATTTTGAAAGCTTACGAAAAGAATTACAGCGCCGAACGAAAACGAAAAATTCGTAAAACTGGTAATGAAGCAATAAATCAAAAATTTAACTGAAAACCCATGCGAACTGTTAGAAGATTTATTCAAAATTCAAAGCAAATTAGAAAGCAAAATTTTCTTAAAAATTGTATCCAAACAAACTAAGATAAGTGATTTTTTTACGAAAGATAATGTTTAAATATCTATAATATGTATGTATTACCATTGTTATTCGATAGTTTATTTCAATAAATATCGATACGTAGATGTGTGTATATGTATTACTTTAAAAATAATTAATTTTGCATATATTCTAAATTAGTGTTAACCTTAAAATTACTAAGCGTAGATGATTTTGGTATTTTGCATATGTTGGACACCTGTTTATGTTGGACAGTTTTTGATTGCACCACGGGTGTCCAACTTAAACAGGTTCTACTGTATTTAAATGCACAATATAAGATACAAGGAAACGTGCTCTCATAAAGTTATAGTTCCACGAAAACACGTTTATAAAAAACGTATTCGGTTTGAAAGTTTCTGGTGGCTTCACATTATAAAAGTGTCATAAAAAAATCACCTTTTTAAAGACCGTAATTAATTTTATGAGTTATTTTGGTAAAAATTCCTTTATCCCTTTAAATTTTTCAATATTTTTAAATTGTGTTAAAAAAAAGGTTAATTTCTATATGGATTTATATGTAATATAACTAAAAATTAATATTATATTATAAAAATGTGTTGAATTAGTTATGAAAATTTATAGTGAATGCAATAGCAATAATTTTAATAATACATAGAATCGTTTTATCCCGATTGAAGGTTCCCAGTGGAAACTAACTAAACCGAAGTCGATGAAATTTAGTACACAGAGAGACACTATTTACCTTAAGTTAACACATGGTGTAATTTTATCGCGATTAAATTTTCCTATGGGATTCAATATCAGTTAATTAATAACAGCAAAAATCATAGATCCTTGATATTGCTTGCAATAAAGTTGGGAATTTCGAATTGCAAACTAGATTATGAACTTTATTTTATCAGCTGATCATGATTTGCGTCCCGCGGTTGAAAAAGATCGACCCGACCCTAAAATCTCAACTCAACACAAAAAGGGAAACACACGAATAGCATCCCGCAGTCAATATTTTATTGCTTTTAAAGGCGTAGTTGGTTACAAATACATACATGCATACAATTTATTCATTATTTTATATACCTACCCAAAATAATTGTCAAAATTAATTTTTGAAAATTTAACAAACTTGTTGTAGTGCGATTTTAAGCCATTTTTGAACAATCTACATAGCCATATTTTCAAAACGGGGGTGGGCAGAATTTAATCAGTAGCATCTTGCTACTGCTACTTATATAACTTTGTGTGCATGCACGGAACCTTATTTTCATACAGCATGTTATTATTTCTAAAGGCCACTAAGGCCTTCAAAAGGTCTTGTCAAGTATAAAATTCCATCAAGAGTGTTAATTTAGACAGAAGGATAGATGATAGAAGGCAAACAAACAGATAAGCAGGTACGAATACAAACAGACAGACTGACTGGGTAGACTAATGCACAGACGGACAAAAAGACAGAAAAAATAAGTCATGAAACTAATTACGGTCTCTAAAAGGTGAATATTTTTTATGATACTTTTATAATGTGAAGCCACCAGAAACTTCCAAACCTCGTATTCCTCTTTGTTAAAGAAAAAACTATGAGTACATATACATACGTACTTCTTTATTTCTTCGATTACCTAACCCAACCCGAATTACTTCAAAATACGTTATATAAGGCATGCTTCTGAACTGGAGCCAATTTTTCCCTCTCTAACAGTATAATTTCATGAAAATTTTTTTAAAATAAAAATTTAAAGATTGAGAAAGATAAATTCTTGTATAAAGAAGTACCATAATTCAATATTTAATTCTATTAATAAAACTAAAATGTTTAGTAGTCAAAGACTAACGAAATAAGAGAAACTATTTCCTAATAGTAACTTTTTAAATAAAAAAGCCTTTGTTATCTTAGCCTCTTGAGTATAAATGTTCGTTTTCAGAGGTAAGTAAAAATTTTATAACCTCAGTATAATTCGTACAAAGGTAGATGTCCTGCGTTCTATACGACTATGTTCGAAGCTCACTTTATAATTTGCATTTTATAAGATTTCAGTAGAAGAATCATAGTAAAATTTCAATTTTTCACAGGTCTATATATAACATTTGAAAAACACGTTTCCGCGGGTTGTATATGCACATGAAAATTTTCAAAATCATATCCATTACAACACACTTCGAGATTAAGAAAATTTCAATTAAGATATTGCGAACTAAAGTTTTGATGGATATGTATTATTAAGTTTTAATCGTGTCGTAAGTTTACTTAATATTTGGGAAAACATTAAGGGTGTGATAATAATAATCTTTATGGCGGCGTTTTGTGATAATTGGTAATTATGTTTCCAATCACAATGTAAAATATACCAAATAGAAATACATCTGAGTAGGGGAAGGTAGCCCAAAGCGGGTAAACTAAGATTAAATGCCCAAAAAAGTGGCTTTTGACCTCGATAAGCAGATTTTTTTATATTATCAGATAGATTAGTTATCGAACTTTAAAATGAAACTTCGCTTAAGAAATTTTTATACGATATTTATATTCAATAAAGAAAACACAAAACCTCTGCAAAAACCCGCTTTGCCCATATAGGTATCCTAAAGCGGGTAATCCTCTTTGGATAAAGCGGGTAAGTTAATTATGTATTTAAATACTATTATTATTTTTTAATATAAACCTTGTTAATCATAGAGAACTTGACAATAATAATTAAGTAAAAAAAAATTCAAAAAAGACAAAAATAATCAATTTTTTGAACAATTAACTGCAACTTTCTTTAAAATCTCCACATTGGAGTAGGTACATATATTACTTCAGGTGGTTCCACATCAATATCACCACAAACAAGGCAGAAATATTTTTTTAAAGCTTTTTCTCTCATTACGTCGTAAAAAGAAGATTTTTTTATTTTTTCCCTTCCAACAGTTTTTTCCATTAAGATGCTTCTATTTTGTCTACCCGCTTTGCCCAAAAAGACTTAATTTTGTTAACTTAGAGTAATTTCAAAATGAAAGCCGATACATGTCTATCTTTTTCTACATTAAAAGTCAAATAATGATAACGTAATACGGTAATACCAAAAAGATTACAAATAAAAAGGTTTGTGACTAGCTACCGAATATTTATCGTCAAAATTTTTAACAAAACCAATAAAAAAATTTGATGACGCTTAACTAGGGCATTAAACGACACAAGCGTTCAAGTACAACTGACTGATATTGGTTGATATTCGATTAATCTCGGTATACACACGACCTGACAAAAACATTCGATACAACGATATATACAAGCGCTTACCCGCTTTAAGAGGGGTACCCGCTTTGGGCGACCTTCCCCTATGTATTAGGTGAAAAATTCCTAGTATTATATCCAGAGCCGAGACCATTTTACATATTTTGTATTTTTATATTTTCTTTTTTGGAGATGGCTAGCTTGAGGTAACTATAAACATATTCATGGCATTAATCAACCATAAAAAAAACGCGTATTGCAGCATCTTGCATAATATAACGCATTTCCGGTTACAAAAACTTTTTTGAGGGAAACTTGATTACATAGGGTAGGTAATGATTCAAAAACGAATATAACGTGATTTTTCCACTCTTTACCATATAGGGCAAAAAAAAAATTAAAAAAGTTTTTAAATTTTATTAAATTTGCGCAAAAAACTTATTTTTCTGAAGTTTCGAGCATCGGACGCACCTGGCTGGACAACTGATCCAAGGATTTGACACTTTCAGCTGTGTCACCTAATTTTGCAAAAATAAGATGTTTTGTTCGAGAATTATCATACAGACGTATATCACATATATATTTGTATGATAATTTTTACAATTTAATGAATGTCATTTCCAATTTTTGGGTTCCTTTAGTAAATAATATTATTCATCAAAACTATATCAATATTTTAATTAATTATTAAGAATCGAATTTGTCTAGAATAATTTATTTTAATTATGACAGGAAAATTCTAATAAAGCAAAGATCTCTGAAGCCATTCGAAATCTTAATTCTGAGCATATTGGCGTTTGAAAATAGCCTCCGCCTATGCATATTCTATGTGAATTTAAACTTACTACAGTAGATATGTATATGTTTAAAATTTCGAAATAATGGTTTTAAAATATTTAAGTTAAATATAAGAATTTTTTATTTTATATTGTACCTACACATACCTTCATACAGAAAATTTAAAGAAGAAAAATTTAATAAAAGTTGGCAAATAAAATATAAAGAGACCGCAAATTGAATTAAGGTAAGGAAAATTTCTCGCTCGTCTTTTAGTAGAAACTGAAATATGAAAAAGTCGCGCTAGCATACACCGTCTCTTTAGAATTATATTCTTAGCAAAAAAAATTATATGCCGTTTACCATTTTTGACTCATATCTTTGTCTACTTTAAATAAATTTCACTCATTTTTAATGTTGGTATTAAAATTGGCAAAACAAAGCACTATTGTCAAAAATCATCTGGCCCCGTATATATATATATATAAATTTTTTCGTTCATAATTATACGAAATAACAAACAGTAAAGCTAAAACGAAAGAGAATTTTATGATTTTTTAAGAATATGTTAATTTATTTGAATATTTTTATAATAAATATATTAATAAAAATAAAATAAAGGAAAAGGTGTGGTGTACCAATACCCGTCAATAAAAAATTAACGATGTTCCAGTATCCGTCAAAGGAGACACCCAGTATCTGTCATTCTTTAGAATATGGTTAATCTTAAACAACTGAGCTACATCATTAAAATACTTAAGGATAAGGCTTTATTAAAAAAAAATTATTTGATTCTGTTATTTCCTTTCTACAATTCCTGCAGATATCATATATTGCTTAGATTGGCACTGAACTGATTCTTTTAGAATGCTTTAGCTTTAGTACAACCATCCGTGATGCTAATTCTTCTGAAGCATTATCCATAATATCCATAAATGCTGTTTTTGTACATTCTTTTTCATTGGAGTTAATAATATTATGTACTGATTTTTGTCCTTTCTATGCAATTAAATGTTTATTAGTCAGGCTCAAAGAGATACTGATCCATCATAATTCCATCAAACGCTCTGTATCTTTCAAAATTGCTACAAATTATTCTTTCTTAAAAAATTGTTCAATTCCCTTAAGCCCTTTGAAATTTTACGGTACCGAAGACCTTGATTTTCTTAAATTTTGAGACAATCGCTTAGTTAACTCCGGATGTCTATTGCCAAAAGACAAGAACCATTTTCATCCAGGTCGACTATGAGTAAATGGATTTTCTCAAGTTTTGGATTAATAGTTGGCTACTGTCTAGCAGTTAAGGATCACAGTTTCATTCAAATGTATCATTCACTTAACTATGTTCTCATCTTCTTTATTGGTTAAAATAATTGTGGAGGCCCTTTTTGCATAATATGGGCTACTTTCCTTTCAATTTATCTGACAATATGGTCTGACAATTATCTGTAATATACGAAATTGTTTGAGTACGATAGAAATCGGCATTTTTTTTAACGAATTGCATATCAAAAGCATTTATTTAATCTTCATTACTGTATTTAATATGCAAATTTACCTACAAAAAAGACGGTACCAAAAACCGTTACTATAGGGTACCAGTATCCGACATTAATTTATAAGAATTGCTATAATTTAATTATTACAGAAAATAATGACGGGTACTGGCCAGTAGCTTTATCGTATTGTTGTGAATGTAATCCAGATTTTAAAATTTTAGTGTAAAAAATATAGGAGAATATGTATCGTTTTTTAAAATACAATTTGTTATCCCAGTAACCGTCACTGTATTTTATGTACCAGTAGTTCCCATCAAAACTAGTAAATTTCTGTTAGGTTTTCTAGTCTAAAAACTATTTTTTAACAAAATTTAATGCATAATAAACTTCAAAAAATAAAAAAATATAACTAATTATTTGTTAAACCAAAATTAAAGTAAAATTAAATTAGTGCTTACCTTAGCTAAAACTTTTAGTGAATAAGTATATGCAAATTTTACAAACACTAACTTTCAGATGAGCCGTTATTATATCTAATGCTAACTGAATGCTATCATAAACGGTATAACGGTTGGGAATACTTTCCAGAACATGCAGCAGGAATAACAATAATGTATGTTTGAAGTTTTGTTCGGTATCCGCGTATACAAGTAGCGTCGTGTCGTCAGCGTACATAATTACTTCACCTTTGGTAATGCTGTTTGGCATATCGTTAACGTAAATGAGGAACAATATTGGTCCTAGATTACTACCTTGAGGGATCGAAACTGTCATGTGGCAATGATCCGACTTATTGTTAGTTCCATTAATATTTACTATAATACTACGATTGTCCAAATACGATTCTATCCAGTCATTAGCTTTGCCTCTGATTCCTAGGTGGTCCAGTTTTTTTAATAAAAATACGTGATTGACCGTATCAAATGTTGATGTGAGATCGACAAATATAGCACAAGCTACATGTTTACTATCGATTTTTTTTTTAGAATATATTCCACAGGATTACAATATGCAGAACAGATTGAATAACGTGGCCGAAAACCATGTTGGCACTCGCTCAGTAGATTGTATTTCGTGATGAAGTCTAAAAGTCGTTTATACATTAATTCTTCAAGAATCTTACTAAAAGGTGTTAGTAATGAGATGGGCCTGAAGTTTTCTATGTTCACATTTGCCTCCTTTTTTTGGTACTAGAACCACTATTACCGTTTTTAAAGGAGCCGGAAATTTCCCAATTTCAAATGACAAGTTGGCAATGTGTACAAAGTTTTCAGCTATTATTTCCGAAAAATATTTAACAATATTAACCGGTATGTTGTCTATTCCTGTACTTGAAGTGTTTGTTAGTTGATGGATTATACTCTTGATTTCATTTGTTGTAGTTGGATATAAAAAAATTGTAGACATTTTTATTTCAGAAGCTGTACACGTCAAACTCCGCTGACCGTTATAGCTCAATTGTAATTTTCGAACTGTTACGTTTACATAATATTCACCAAAGATTTCTACAATTTTTTAAATATCTTTCTCTACCGAACCATCGATTTGTTTTAACCCAGTAATTATGTTACGTTGTGTATTTTTACCAATTAATTCCTTTATAATATTCCAAGTTTCTTTAGTTCGATTCTTTGCATTATCAATTTTAGAGGTTAGGTATTCTTGTTTTGCAATTTTAATATTTTTTTTGTGTTCTTTTTTAAAATGTTTGTATAGGAGTGTTAAGTTTTCATTATCTAGATACAATGCTTTTAGGTGGAACATTTCTTTTAGTTTAATGCTTTCTGTCATTATGATCGGGGTTATCCAATATCTGGGACTAAATTTATTTTGCTTTATTTTACTTCTTATTAATGGCGCACTGACATTTAAGCAGTAAAGTAACTGTTGCAGAAAAATATTATATGCTTCATCCACGTTATCTTCTGCGAAAACTCTGGACCCGTTGGTGTTGTACAGTAGCCACTGCATTTGGTTAATGTTTACTGTTGTTATTTTTCTTCTTAGTATCCACTGCGATTTTCTATTTGGCTTGTTACTTATTGTCGCCTCCATTGTCACTTTTTGTGCGAAGTGGTCACTTATATTAGTATTTAAAACTTCTACTTGTATCACTTTAATTTATTCACTTTTCACATAATAATCCAATAGCGTTCGTGAGTTACCATCCACTCTGGTCGGTGTTGTTATTATGTTTTGACATTTGTATGATTCAAAAATATCACTGAGTTGTTTTTTATTATTTGAATTAGTTAGATAATTAATATTAGTCACCACATATCAGAACACGATTTTTAATAGGATTAATTTTATTAAGTAAACAGTTTAAATTTTTTAAAAATTTAGTGCAGTCGCCATCAGGACACCTTGGATGCGGTAGGACAATATATAATATATAATATATTTATATACTATACTTCATATTAACGATTCATTCTTTTTTAAGTTCAAAATTAGTTAAGATTTTTTTATTTTAATTTATTCCCAATAGTAAATTTAATTCGTAATGATCTAGCAGCCAGTTTTATGAAATTGGCACCTCGATTGTTTGAACTTGTATATTTTTTTGTTATGCAAATTATAATACTTTATGATTTTGCTAATCATTTTAGCTGATTAAGTCACTACTGTCAGTAAAGTATATATGTTTCTTTAAAAAGGTATTATTCTTCTCTGAAATCTTACAACTTAGTGCCGATGCACACATGCGTTTTTTTACCGCTGCGCACCGCAAAATGTAATGCACACTAGACATGTCGATTTTAAATCGATTAATCGAAATATTTTGAAAATACAAAAAAAATTATCAAACTTTCTACGTTTTTGTTGTAGTGTTCCTTGTTTTGTAATTTTGTAAAAATTTCTAGCAAACCAAATTAAAGGCAATATTTCCAAATTTGAAAACACTGTCATTTGAATTTAATGTACAATTTCGTAAAATTAAAACGCGTGTTGGATAAATAGAAATTTTCGATGAAATTATAATACAAAATTTACTTTTACAATCGATATTTTGAAAATGCAAAAAAAGATATTAAATTTTCTATATTTTTGTTGTAGTTTCCACTGCAAGTTTGTTTTGTAATTTTACAATAATTTCTAGCAAACCAAATTACAGGCAATATTTGTAAATTTGAAAAGTTTCTTATGAAAATTCGATGAACAGTTCCATACAATTACGATGCGTACAGGATTTATACATATAGATAGTAAAATTACAATACATTTTAGGAAAATCTCTGACATGTATTAGAAAATTACTAGAATTTTGTAATAATTTTAGATTGGTAAACAATGATTTGTAATTTTACTCAACTTCTGTTTTGTAAAGCAATCGTAATTTTAAAAATTTTTTTAACAGTGTACATTAGAATCTATCATTTTTGACTATTCGGATTTATGTCAATTAAACTAGCACTACTTATTAATAATAATTTTAATTAGAATTAACTCAATTGTACAGAATTTTTATTGTACCTAAATATTTGTAACTTGAGATTATGTCAACTATTAAATAAATAAATAAATAAATAAGTAATTAGTTTAAAAGGTATATAAAAATATTGTCATGGTATTTCGTCCTAAAAATTTTCAGGAATGACCATTATAAAATTATTTCATTATACATATCATACATACATAAAACATATACTTTTTCTGCAATGGATACCTATAATGTATGCACATTGCAGTAAAATATTTTTTTGATATAGACCAGTGGTTCTTAATCTTTTCTCTTTCGCGTAACCCTTAATTAGGCTTTTCATTTTTAAGTACCTATTCATAAAACCCTGAAATTCAGTTTGTTACGATTTTTTGCAAATACTTTTATCTTCCCAATTGTCTAAAGGATACAGGTTGATTGACGGAACAACAATCTTTGTAGAATAATTTATTTAATTCCAGTATTACAATTTCATTTTGTATAAAATGCTGTGTACTTCTACGGTTTACATAAAAAATTGTTTCATGCACCTTTTGAACCTAAAAACAAAAAAAAACAAAAAAAGAAATTGTATTAATTTATTGTAAATCTGAATTAAACTAAAATGAGAAAATTTTAATACAAATACTAGTGTAGTTAAAATTACACAAACAGTGAAAAAAGTGACAACTATAAATTAGGTTACAAATTTGACTAGAGGTTGCCAGTATTGACGGAAAATCGGTCACTTAAAAACTACACATGCGCGGAAACATCGAACGATCTAGAAAGAAATCGCCGAACTGAAATGAGTATGAAACTGGAAGGATCAGCTCTCTTTCGCATTTTGGAGCCCAGAAGAGGAAGATGTGACAAGAGGTGCTATACCTCCAACAATTGTGAAGGGTACGCCATGTGGCGAGTCGTTTTGTTAACCGTAATGGGCTTTGGGAGCTACTAATTAAATTTGTGCTGAAGTTATTGTATGTAATCAGCTATTTAATTGAAAAAGTATTAAAAGCATTTATCTCAAAATTACTGCTCCAATTTTTTTTGGATTTATTCTTCGGAAACCCTCACAATATTTTCGCCAGAAATGGAATCGCCAAACATTTTTGGAATTGGTACCCACGTGGTGAAACTAAATTTTGGCTGGTGCCGCTTATGGTGTGGACGTGGTCCGATTCTGGTTAAAGAAGTGCCGAAGCTGCCGAATGTCTGGTGACCGTATAACTTCCGCTCCATGTGTTCTTCTGGAATTATAACAAAATGTGGTATACGCGAAGAGACAACTTGTATCACTTTCACAATGAACATTGAGTGAGTACATTTACCTAAAAAAGAAATATACATAATAAAAACTTGTTAAACGTTGTGTCGTTATTTTCATAGTTAAACTCTTGTTGTTGATTATAGTTATTTTTTTGTTGTTGTTGATATTTGTAAATTTTAAGTACGAGAACGTAACGGACGTCCGTGCAATAGTAAGTTTTCCAAGTATAAACGTCAGACTATTCACGTGAATATTTACGTGTACCGCGCCGACCTCCGTTAGCAGATCTTTTCTTAATTAGGTTAAATTAGATTATTTCAATTTTAGTAGAAATACGTTAATTAAAAATATTAAAAAAATTACAAATTAATAAATTTCGTTGAGTATCACACATTCTATTAAGTGAACAAAAATTACTTTGACATTTTCAGATTGGGCGTTCAGGCCGTTGTCAATGATCATTCATTGAATTTAGTAACCGTCTTTAAGGTCGTTTCACTTAATTGAATGTTGAGTTATATCAAATAGGTTTTTATTCTGATTGAAATATAATAAATTTACTCACCTGGTATTATACAGATTTTCTATAATCAGTAATTGTACGCATATTTCAATAATATCGCTCAGTGATTGTATGAAACAAATCGATCGTCAATAATAATTCATTTGTTCTGCACTACTTGTTGTTCCTGTCTCTCACTTGTTTTTTTCAGCTAAATAAAATTTTTTTGGTAATTATAGAGGATAACAGCTCGTATCTTTTCCATATTTTTCTCAGATAAGTATGGTGGCGCTCAACTTAGTTTAGTTAAATTTTTTTATATACTAAGTATTTAAGTCTCTCCGAGGATATAACCCATTACCCCCCCCCCCCAGCTCTGCCAGGCTAGTCGAGGTGCGTCAAGTGTGCACTTTCTCCAAGTGGTAAAAAGTTCCATGTTACCACTGTTCAACGAAGTTCTATATAATCCTCCATTGAAATTGTAGTAGGTGGTATCATTTTAGTAGCAAAAAGTCAATAATTGTAAATATGAAAAAAAAATATAATAGCATCCTAAAATTAATTCCTACAAGTGACTTTGTTTAAAAATGGCAGCTAAGCTTGAAACAGTTGTCCTAATTAATAATAATAATTATTTATAAATATGGAATACCATAAAGTAACGCTCAAATCAGTGACTGTTATTTTTTTTTAGAAAATAGGAAATTTAGGAATAAATAATCACCATACTAGTTTGCTTTTGTTTTTTAACTGTAGTATTTAAATGTCTGGAGGACAGACCAATGAATATATTATATATTATTATATTACATAGACTAATTATATAAATTAATGTGTAATTGGCAGCCAGTTACGACCAAGTTCCTACCTTAATAGCATTCTGTAAATATAGTAATGGATAGAATCCGTAGTAACGTTTTCAAATAATTATTGTAAAAATATAACATTGATAATAAAATTTTACTTTTTTGAGAAGAAACTGCAAAATTTTTAAAGAAAAAAGTGGTCTTCGCTTTATTTTCAAAATACGTACGTATACAAATTATGCCCTGCAATAATATTACAGTCGTATTTGCTCAAAAATTGACATTATATTAACTCGTTAAATTTCTCCCGTCTCGCCCTATTACCTGCTTCAAGAAAAATGCTTGGAAACTGGCTTTACGCTTTGTCTAATAGTATAATAAAATTTGTTTATTCTGGATGGAATATACGTCATAACTTTCCTTGTCTATTTTTCGTCTTCCTCCACTTTCTGAACATTTTTGCAATCATGACCCTTAAATAAAAAAACATAAGATCTCTGCAGCTAAATATTTATATTCTTTTTTATATGACATCATAATCCCCGTATATTTTTATTATCTACGACATACGTTTAAGTAATTACTTTGTAGTTAGTTGAAAAGAGACATCTAATATTTTTAATGAAGTAGCTAAGAAAAGTATTTATTAAAGTAAACGCCTAGTGTTTGTCCTAAATACTGTTAATGACACGCCCCTAAATAAATTTTAAAAAATCCAAATATATCATTAATAAATACCACTGTCGCAGCAACCCGCATAACATAGCCAATTTACGTTTATAAAAATTAGTTTTCTTGGAAACTAGGTGACATAGAATAATAGTTTAAAGCCCTTTTTATGTAATTTTTTCCCCTCTTTTAAATGGTGTAAAATTATTTCGTAAAATTTTTGAATAAGTGGAAATTGTGAAAAATTTGTCAAAAAATTTTTGAAAAAGTGAAAAAACTAATTTTTGCAAGAACAAAAACCATGTTCCTGGCATCCGATGTGTCTGGCTGAAGAATTCATCCAAGGGTTTGGGATTTGCAACATTTTCACCAAATTTCGTAAACTTAGGCCATTTCGTTCGAGAGTCATTGTGCGGACATATATATATATATATATATATATATATATATATATATATATATATATATATATATATATATATATATATATATATATATATAATATAATAATTTATTTGTGTAAAGACCTTTTCAGGTATACAAGACGTCAAAGGATTACAATAAGTATTAAGTACATATAATATGACACGTATAATACATATTTTCAATTACAATAATTCAGCTATTTCATACGGAACTTTACTATTTAGATGCTTTTTTAGTTTAGCTTTGAACTTATTATATATTCTCAGTTCGTATATCTTCAGGTAAATTTTGGTAAATTTTATAGCCTGTGTAACAAGGAGTCTTTTCAAAAAGTGTTGTTCTGTGTGCGAAACTGAATAAATTTTCACATCGCGTATCATACTGCATTTTTTCTTTCGCTACAAAATAATTATTTTCTTTCATATATGTTATTAATTCATACACAAAGATACCATAAAAAGTTAAAACATTTTCAATAAATAAATTTTTGCAAGATTCCCTCTTTGGAATCTTGAAAATGGTTCTTATTATCTTTTTCTGTATTATGAATGCTCGGTTAGATTCCGCAGATCTTCCCCATAATAATATTCCATACTTCAGTGTAGAGTAAACGTATGCATAGTAAAACATAATTAACTGTTCATGATTCACATATTTTTAATACTCTAATTTGAAATAAAAATTTATTCAGTTTCTTACATACAAAATTTACTTTTATCTTTAAATTTTAAATTATTGTCTATAATAATACGTAAAAACTTAGTTCGATTCGTTGATTTTAGTATTGTCTGATCTATACAAATTTCCACCTTTTCATTATATGATTGTCTTAATTTAAAATTCACCAGTGCCGATTTTTGCAAATTTACAATTAACTGATTCCTATAACAGTACTCTTGAAACATTTTTAGCACCTTTGTTACATATATATATATATATATATATATATATATATATATATATATATATATATATATATATATATATATATATATATATATATATATATATACATATATGCATATATGCATATACAGAGTGGTCCAGAATTATGTACCGTAATTGCTAGAGCTGATAGTACTTTCAAAAATAATGGTTTAATAATTTTCAAAACTCAGTAATACAGGAGATACATCCCTCTAGAAGGGTGAAACGAAAACCATCCTTTCCTAAATATTTTCCAAGCGCTTTTGGAGAACGGATTGATATTTTAGGGGTACGTATTTTGCATTAGGGGGATTAAATTTATATTAACACTTATTCCACCACTTAAGATCAAGTCCTGATTTTAGGTGGTAGGTGTTAGTTATCACGTCTTTTCTTTTTTAATTTGAAGTTATTTAAACAAATTTCTTAA
The DNA here is from genome assembly GCA_035578155.1 of Brachynemurus nebulosus. Classification (NCBI taxonomy): domain Eukaryota; kingdom Metazoa; phylum Arthropoda; class Insecta; order Neuroptera; family Myrmeleontidae; genus Brachynemurus; species Brachynemurus nebulosus. The sequence goes on along the minus strand of JAPWDM010000049.1, from coordinate 738,506 downwards.
CAATATGATTCCTCAGACAATTCCACGTAAGAAACGTATATTTGTTACATTTCGATAAATAATACCGTTTTCGAGTAATTTAAAGTAGAAATATCTATTTCCAAATTGGTATATAATTGGTACCATAATTGGTATAATAACTGGTACCATAAATTTAATTATCCTGATGTTCATACGCACCCCTGAAATTAAATATGAATCCGTTATACAAAAGCGCTTAAAAATTTTTTAAAAAAAGAAGTAAGTTTCATTCCTCCCTTCTACATTTCACCTCTCCACTTTATCTCTCTGATTATTGAATTTTGGAGGAAAGTGTAGATGAAAAGGTACCCATTATTTTTGAACGTCCTATCAGCTCTAGTAATCACGGTACATAATTCTGGACCACCTTGTATATATATATATATATATATATATATATATATATATATATATATATATATATATATATATATATATATATATATATACATATTATTATTATTATTAGTCCTATTATATATTTATTGTTCAATACATATCGTACATGACAATGTTTGGGTTGACAGCCATTATTTCAAAATACAATTTTAATTTAAAAAAAAGAAAACGCCGTGAGCAGCGGAGCCCCATCACGGAAGTCGAATTTTTCCTTTCATCTTCGGTATTGAGTGTCTACAAGCGAAATGTAATTGAAAGTCCACAAGCGATTTGTAATTTTGGTGGTTTCCAAACTGATGACGAGTGTCCGGTTGATCGGGGCTTTAAAAAAAGGTTTTAAGTTTTTAAGGGCTGAATCTCAGTAAATTTCAATTTTGTGCCGATAGCAGTTAGCGGGGAAAAGGCCAACACAATTCGTATGAGGGCATTTCTACCCATGCTTATCCGCCAATTGTCTTTGTGTTTTATTTTTAAATATTAAAAAAGGAACTTAAATAGTAAACTGGAAGGCTTTTATGAAGATATTTTTTCTTTCCAAAAAAATCCAAAATTTCAATTTTATAAATAATAAAAATCTAAAATTCCGAATTTATAAATAAACAGTGACTTTAATAACATTTTTAAATTACTTAATATGTATGTATTTCATTTGTTATAAAAGTAAATTCACTTTTGTTTTAAATTTTTTAAAATTACTATTCGCCTACTTGTATTTAGAATAAAAATAATGCATTTAAAACACATTTAACAATAGCATTCAATTCCGATGTAAAAATGGGAGAAGTGGGGGGAAAAGTATTGTGGACTCCCTAAAAGGTACTAGCTGGATACTAACTGAATTATAATTTAAAATTAAAATTTACACTGAAACGTAAAATTTTTTACAATTGAAACATTATAGGTTGGCATCACTCATATTTATTCAAACAGAGAGTAACCTGCTTGGACCGGAAATGAAATTTGCCTGAGCAAGACATTTCTGAGAACTCACTTTTGTCATAGTTAATATTATATTTTCTGAGTTTCATTCACAAGAAAATGAGCCATATTTTTTATACTGGGTTCTTGGACTACCAATTATTATTACCATTAACTGGTATGTAATAGACAATTAAAATAGGGTGTAGGTAAAAACAGAGCCCGGGGTTCTATGTTTATCTATGTAAAACAAATATAATTCCTTTTATTAATTTAGTATATTTAAGGACTGCAAATATAATATTTTCTAAAAGTCACTCCAAAAAATATTACTTCTTATTAATCTTTATCTCAAAATCTAGTTATTTTCTATTGATTGTTCCACTCTGGTGGTAGATTCAGTTTACGAATTTTAGGACAAGTTCTTGAACAAATTGTTATTTTAAACTCGCACAATTTTATAATTGTGATAATCACTTATTAAATTTACATAACGAATCCTCGTTAATGGCCGTAATGGTTGAAAACGCCTTCACACATTAAACAAAAATATAGTGGATTTTATCAAAGTAATTTTGTTTTTTAGTAATTTTATTAAAAATTTTTTTTAAGTTATTTTTTATATTTTTTATATATTTTATATATTTTATATTTTTTTTTTGAGTTATGCAAAATTTCATAAATGAAATAGATGATGCAACAGTGGTTGCGCAGTTTAGGGCTTGAATGAATCACGTGGTCCAATTAAAAGGACAATTAAGTATTATAAAATATTACGTTAATATTAAAATGCATCTAATTGAAGTTTCGATAAAACCATATTATGGCGGTGATTGTCGAAAATACTTTTAGCAGGCTACTTTAAAAAATTTTTTCTTTTATAATAAAAAATGCACATATACCCATTAATAATAACAATTCACAATTTAGCAGATTTTTAGCTAGACACAACGACATTTGGGAAACGGAATCCATATAAAGTTATTTCACCAAATTATTTTTTCAAAATAGTTATCGAAGTTTAAAAACATTTCGTACAGATAAACGGTTTTATTATCAGAAGAAAAAATTCTAGCTTCTGTCGTTGGTACATCAACAAATTTTATTTTGATGCAAACAAATTTCTTTTCTTTTTATTTTCCATAATTCCGGAAGAAATAGTTTAAAACTGATTAAATTTATTCAACTGATTTAAGTTATAGATTTGTTTTTTCTTTGAAAAGAACCTCCTTATAATACCTATAGTTAACAAGTGTTACAATTTTAAATAATGACATTTTTATTTATATCAATACTATATAAGAAATTCATGTACAGATGTAGTAAAAGAAACTTACACCTATTAAAGGTTTCTAACAGGTTTCCTACAAATACTTATTAATACAATTCAGTATAACTTTTCAAACTTTGTTTTTACTCTTATATAAAATTTGTATAGTTCTTTCTTGTACCCTTCTTTTATATTTTGTTCTATAAAAAATAAATATAATAAATCATTCTAAAATGGGGGGACAATATATATAATACTGTCATTACAAACAGAACAATTGAATTTTATATTAGTGAGAGAGTAAATACTACAATAAATTGTTAACAGAAATTATATACGTACATCCTTTTTTTATAAATTAAACTTGTTTATGGTTCTAGCTCACATCTAGCTGCCATTCTTATAAAATTAGCATAAAAATGGGCGTATTGTTCATTAAGCTTTTTTTTAGTTATCGCAATAAAAATTTTATGCATTTCTTTCTAACTAATTTAAAAGTAATTAAAAATCGTTTGTCGTGAATAACTACATTGTAAAGTATTTATGACGTCATACGAAAACAGATAGATATATTTAACAATATAGACCAAATTTACTTATTACAAAAAGGCTATTATTGCCATAAATCAAAAAAATTAGAGAAGATAAGAAAAGTTGTCCTAAACAGAGAAAGAAAGTTGATGACGTGTATTACAAAGAGAATAAACAATCTATATAATAGTGTTCAATGTTCACTATTATCACTATTATCATTTTATTTCATTCAAACAGTTAAATGTAACTAAATGAATTTTGTCTTCATTTTATTCAAATTTAGGTAAATCGAAAATTTAAGTAATATTAAGTATACGGTTTCCCTAGCAAGACTGCCGCGTACCCCCAGGATACGCGTACCAAAGATAAAGTACCGCTGATATACACTAAAATTTTAAAAAAAAATATAGAAAATATATTTTACACAGCATTCATCAGTTTTAAAATTTATAATTTTTACCAAAAGCATTGCATTACACAATACTAATCAATAGGTTCGCTTATATAAAAATAATACCCCTGTCGCAGCATCTGCATAACATAGCGAATTTCTTCCTATTAACTTATTTTAGTTCAAAAAATAATTTTTCAAAAGACTGTACAAAACAATAATTAATAACAGTGAGATTCTACGTCCGTTTTTCTAATACAGACGCCACCTAGGCCCCCCTTTTTTATTTACAAAATCATCAGTCTACAAAATTTAATTTATTAGTTAGGAAAATAACTGAAATATCACTAACAATAGATATTCAAATGAGTTTAAAAAAATCGAAACGACACTGTTTCTTAAATTGCGTAAGATCTGATATTAACCTTTTAAAAGTGGTCAAGTGGGAGCAAGCTAATAAATGCGATGACAGATATGACGAATTTGTAAGGATTTTCTTGTACTACAAAATCCAAAAAAGTGGGAACGCGTACTTTTCTTAGTTAATTGAATTTGGTTTTATGCACAAAATTTTAAAAATACTTTATTTTCTTAAAAAATGGTGGCAACCATAGTCACACATACACCAATAAAAAGTTATCCTACCAAAAAAATACCCCTGTCGCAGCATCTGCTTAACATAGCGAATTTCCAAATATTGGGCACTGGCGGATCTCATCTAAGAACTGTACTTATTTAAAATAGTTTAGCTTTCTAAGAGTAAAATATTTTTTAAAATCGGCTGGGTAATTAGTTTTGATATTTTTGGGACCCAAGAACCCGAACGGACTTTGTGCAGCATAGTTGTATTCATCTAAAATAATTTAGTTCTCTAACAGTGAAAAAATTTTCAAAATCGGTCGGTTAGTTTATTTTTTACAATAATGGGATCAGTAAACCCTGGCGGAACTCATACAATATACCCTTTATTCATCTAAAATAATTTTAGTAAAAAGTTTATCCTAACAGTAAAAAAAGGGTCCTAGGGATCTCATATAACTTATGGTAGTCCGTAAGGTTCTTGTGGACATCATTTAATTACTTAATGAATTCAAATACTTTAACTTACTAACGGTGAAAAAATTTTCAAAATTTTCGACATTCGCTAAAAAAATCATTGAAAAATATTTGATTTGTTTCGATCAATTAATGGTCAACATCAGCAAATAAAAGTTACTCAAATCGAAGAAAAAAATTAGTTATTTGTCCGTAGAAATTAAAATACAAATTCTGGAAACGAGCAAAGAGATATTGAAAAAACTAGATCGGCAAATATTCTGACAAATAACACTAACCAACTAATACTCGCCAATTTGAACGAAACTTAACATACTTATTAAACAGCGAAAAATATTAAATACGTGTTTTTTATTTCGGCTAAATACGCTTTTTAGGGGTAGAAAACACCATTCAACCCCTGTAGATGAAAACAGTTATAGCTAAATATTTTTGAAACGATATATTTTCTGAAAAAAGGGCTGAGTACCAAATTTGTAGGATTTAAAGTGATGCACTTGATAATGACCTTGAAGTCGACCTTGAAATCGATTTTCAAGGTTAGTTGAAAATGATTAGCCGTTGCCGAACTTTGACCATATTTTGTACCTCTAAGCAGTAATATCATGTATTGACTCAATCTATCTTCAAAATTGATTTGTTGCGTTATTTTTCTAAAATAAAAAAAAAAAACTGACGAAATGGAAAAATAGGCGCAAATTTATAGAAAAAATTAGAAGAAAACATTTTTGTAAGTAATTTTAGAAGTAAAGTTACGAAAGGATTTAATATCACTCCAATTGTAAGTTATACATTAACTTTATGCTATATTAGAAATTTTCAAAATTTTTTAAAATTTTTGTTGCTTCTCTGTAGTTATCATATTAGGAATTGAATTGAACATATGATTAACTATTATTTTTCCGATTGCGGTTGAGCAAGTATTTTTCAAAATTACTTCTTGATCACTTATTTTCTATCTTGCATGTGAAATTCGTTCGAATATACTTTGAACCATTTAGGGATGAAAAGTAAACTACTCCTTTTGAAAAATATTAAATGATTTTCAAATGACTGGAAATTGACCCCAAGGTCAACTTCAAAGTCATCATCAAGTGCATCACTTTGAACTCTATAACTTTGGTCCTAAGCACTTTTTTCAGAAAATATATCGTACCATAATCCACTTCTATGTTGATTCCTGGTCTCTTTTCCTGCGTTTCTAATATTTATGTCAATAAAAAAATGTGCTACCGTAGACAAGGATGAATAGGGACGCATTCAGACTTCACACCGTATTTTTTTGTATTTATTTTATGAGTACCTAATCTTTAATATATTAAAAATTTACGCGAAGATGGTAACTTTATCACAAGTATCCAAAAAAATTTAAAAATATCGGTGGTTTTTGAAAAATTAACAAAAATCGTATAATTTCCTCTCTATGAAAAATTGGGGTCAAAAGAGACGAGAAAAGACTAAATGGGGACAACCCGTAGGGTCGACCAAAATTGAAATTCTAGTATAAAATAATTTCGAACTTTTTGTATTTATACATTCAAAAAAGAAATAATAGATACTTGATGATTTTCTGTAAAAATAAACGTAGAATCTAAAATAATGTTTATAAAGTATAGAAATGTTATGCTGAATGTATTTATAAAAATTTCGAATGACTTGATAACCTTGAAAGTGCTCTCTTCTATGTCCCAATACATACTTCATACGTCCCTAATCATCCCACATTCCCTTTATACTTCATATCAACGTCCCTATTAACCTATATACTGTCCCTATTCACACCTTTTCCGTCCCTATTAACTTCCAACTTAGCCCAAATCTCAAGTCCTCTTTATTTCCTCTTAAAAAATAAAAACAACTAAAAGCCTGCAGTCTTTTTTTCAGATATGTTCTAACATAATTAAATTTTCGATTAAACAACAATTTATTCATAAGAGCACCGAAATAAATAATTTTTAGATAAAGTTTTAAAGAACAAAAAATAGCACTGTTTGAAGACGTCAATCGAAACTCAGTTTTAATATTTTTTATTCAACTTCAAGCTTAGTCACTATTGTTACCCCAAAAAATAATAATTATACTATAATTTAAGTAAGATATATGTTCGCATTTACGTTTAGTATTTGTAAATTAAGTTCATGAATAACATTTTTCGTTTCGTCCCTATTCACCCGCCTGTCCCAATTTATCCCGCTCTACGGTATTTGTTTCAAAAATTCATCACAATCGTTGCTTTTTTTACTATACAATAGGTAATGTAATGAGAACATATTAATTTTTTTGCAAATAAAATCATTTTCATGTATTAAAGTACTGACATGTAGTAATTTTTCTTTTTTTGATTCTGTCAAAAAATCTTCCACCACACTTGTCACTGTATCAATACTTTTGCCTTCATCAGTTTTTAGCTTCTTTTTTATCATGTCCTTCGTGGTTGTTATTTTCATTGAAGATCCAACCTTTGCTTTAAGATCCAACCATCCACGCACCCAGTAGCATCCTTACCGTACGATTCTCTTGTAGATCTGTGAACAAAAACAATAAAGTCTTAATTTGGCAGTAACATCGGGAATAAAACATAACCTATCACTTTCCAATATTATTGTGTTACGAATTAGGTATACCTGACACTTACATAGAAAAACAGTATAATATAACAAGTAATACTTACAAAGATGTTTTAACATTCCGGAATCCGGCAGAACAGAAATCTGAGTTACATGCAAAGAACTTTTCAAACATCATTGAATCAATTTTTAGCAGATTCGTACTATCTGCTTTTACAAAACCGATTTGCATTTCAATAAATAAATAGGTACAAATAAAATGCACTGACGAAAAAACCTAATTATTACTTCTTGAAGTTGATAGATATAAGTTGATAGATATGTACCTAGCTGTTTACACTGATCTTGACAGTTTCGGTACAGAAAAGCATACTTATGTTATATCTGAAAATATCAATTCTGTTAAAAAAAAATATTGAAAAGATATTACTTAATACAGTTTCTTTAAGTTACTTCCTTACAGTACAGTAACAAGTTATTGACAAAATTTTACCATTTTTTATTTCATGAGGAGGTTGACCTATTTGAGACGTTTGTAAACATGCAGCACTTATTGTTTGCACAGTTTAAATCTTCTTTAATTATACCACAGATTAGAATATGCTTTACTGCTACTATTTTCAATCTCATATTTGTCTTATTTGAATAAAAATTTATTTCATTTAATTATTATGTCAATCACCATAAACAAAATTCAAATAAGCCAAACCCCTGTGTCAGATTCAAATAAACAGTATAAACGAAAATTCAAATTTTCAAATTTCTGCCAAATCCATATTTTAAAATTAATTGTTATAAATTAATGATTTATTTACATATTAAATTTATTAACATAATTACCTATTTAATATTTGAATGCAATTTAAATGTAATGTAATTAATACTTATAAATTTCTATTGAAAAATTTAATGTTATAAAATTTTCTTAGAATACTTAGTTGAAATTAATGGTTATCTAAGATATTTTTATTACTTATGTGTTAAAATACATAATGTGTCCTTTACACAACAAAATAAAAAATCCGTCAATATTTTTTCAACTTAATAATAAAATAAAAAAGAAATTTAAACGGAAGTTATATTTTCAGCAAATTTTAGTGATATTTAAAAATACCTACAAAAAATGAATTAAATTACATAAGGAATATTACATAAAATATTCCTTACACTTTACGCTTTATATATTGTGGAAATGCCCACATAATAATTTTCAAATTATCATCACATAAAAACACAAAACTCGAAGTTTTTTTAAAACAATAACATGAGATAGAAACACGTATGGATCCTGGGTAAGGGAGTGGAACAAATGTATATCGTCGATTGCCTTGCTTAAAAAAATTTTTTCATTACATATCACTCAAAAAGCTTCCTTTTTGAAAATGTACCATTTTAAAAACTGAAATGGAGATAGTTTGTCCATATAATAAAAAAAGATAACAAATATCCCTTTGGAAATTTTTTAATCCATTTCTAACAAATTTCTTAATTTTTCTCTGGAATTAATTTACGTAAAGTAAATTTTTATCATTTTTTAAATGGTATAAAAAAAAATTCAAAAAGATTTTAAGTTTAATTTAATTCTGAATGAAGAACTTTAATTCTGACAGAAAACTTAGTTTTTTGGCAAAAAACGCCCGAAAAACCTACTTCTGGGCATCCGATATGTCTGGCTAAAGAACTTAGCCAAGCCAGATCAAAATTGAGTCTCCATACGAAATGTTTCATTCGAAAGTTATCGTGGCGACATATATATATATATATATATATATATATATATATATATATATATATATATATATATATATATATATATATATATATAAATTTTAGTCGTGTCATCACACCTGCTGTAAAAGCTGAATTTCCAGTTATGGAAATTCGCTAAAAGAAAAAAAACACCCATAAAACATATGATGGTTATTCATAAAGACAAGCCAAGATAATCATCTTTTCATCTCCATCACTTTTGATTAAAAATAAGTAAGTAAATTATAAATTATTTGTGGAAAAGGAAAAGCTTCTTCACAGTTTTTGTGGGTATCACACAAAGCCTCATCATTTTTCTAAATCTTTAACATTATTTTTTTTTACTCTAGTAATGCCGCCACTCATACACATATTTCTCACAAAGTATGAGTACACCCCGGACATCCAAAGTAGAGAGTAGAGAATCTCAATTCAGCTGCGATTCGAACCTAGGCCTCCTGTATGCTAACCTTTCTGTATGCTAAATTAAAAGTAATCTAAATCGCAGTATGTATTTTCAATATGATAAGAAATAAATGCGTGAAACAGAACTCAAATTGTATGACTATTTAGATCAAAATAAGCAAAATCCAATTACGTTTGGAACAAAGCCGGCAGTATCCACTAGTTTAAATCATAATCTGCAGTCTCCAACATTTAGAGCTAAATAACTCAGAAAGTTTAAAAAATACGTGGATTTTGACACCGGAAATCTTTTTTTATGGTATAAATCTCTAAACGTACTAATTATTATTAGTATATTCGAACTCCAATAGTCTAAATCAGTTTTTCGCGATTTCCCAAAATTTGAGCAAGGTGGAGATTGCAGACTTTGGAATGACGACCTTCATATATAATTATGCATTTTAATTTAGAACAAATATCAGTAACGGAAAAATTTTTTTTAAAAAAACCTCTCTTTGTTAACAATTCAAAATTTTAAAATTTAATCCTTGTATGTTGTTCACTAATCACTGACCACAAAAAATGGAATTAAATGAATGTTTTAATATGTTCTTTTAAATGTTTAAATTGCTGTGCTTATAATATTAATATTTAATCATCTTTCCTGTATGATTTTTATGTGACTTTGTATACATACCTAATAAAAAATAAAATAAATTACTCAATATAATTATAAACACACGCTAATAAAAACATTCGTCGATTTCTAAAAAAAATTATTTAAAAGTGTTAAAATACAAATCTTCTCAGTAAAGATCTAATTATTTTCAAACTTCTTTTGTGATCTCAAAAAATAAAGTGTGGTAAGACATTTGAGAATTTGAAAATGTGCTATTTCCAAAACCTTCCACCATAAATTATATATTAAAAGAAAATACAGAGAGAATAAAAATTACTGATCGTTATGCAATGATATATTTACGGAATGAGTAGAACTTTCTGCCGAGAAATTATATTCCGTAATGGTAAACTTCAAGGGCTTTGTCTGTTGTCTTTATCTATCTAAAGCTAATACACTTAATTAAGAAAAGATGCAGTTATTCTTTTTGAAATTTCTACACACCAGATGACACTCGAATTAGGAATATTAACTGCTGTTTCTGCACGTGTCCGTGTAATGTGTATGATGTATGTATGTTATTTACGTTGTGTGTTTTTACAAACTGTTATGAATATTTTTACCTTTTAAAAATTAAAGTTTTCGATTCGTTTTTTTAAAATAAGTAGCTAAGTATTTATAAAAATAAATCATTATTTTGTTTTACTTCATGAATTATTGGTGAATAATCATATCTGTTGATATTGTGACAGATATTAGGGTACGGGGACTGACGTCTAGCAGTTAAATTTTGAATTAATGAACTAAATTTAAAAGGGGTTTTGATATCGGCTATGATAACTAGCGACTTCTGTTTGTAAAAAATATATAGCCACCCAGCGTTGTAAAGCTTAACTATTATCTTTTAAGTGAATTTATAATATTATATTATTTTGTGATTCCCTTGTTTTGATGTTTGATATAAATGATATGAATTGAATAATAGTTAAGCGGTGGGGACAAACGGTGAATTGATATATGTTGGAAAAGATGAGAGACAATAAAGGGAGATTATTTTTGGACTGGTTAGAGTTAGGCCATAACCGAATAATTGTTGCTCTAAGTCCAACAAAAGATGTAATTGTTTTTTGTTAAGGCGTTTTTAAATTAAATGCAAAACAGTTCGGAAATGTTTATTAAGACACAACATTATTTTATATTTTATATTTTTTAATAAATTATTGAACTTTTGGTTGAAAAATGTAAATTATTATTATGGAATTTTATGTAAAAAATATTTAAATAAAATGATTTCGCAAAACACACAACGGAGAGTAATTCTTCGATAGAACCCGACTTTGGACATTTCAGGCATTCCAATGACGTTAATCTGCGTGGGACTTTGTTAAAACTATAAGTAACGGTTTTTGGGCGCGAAATTCAAATATGTTAGTATAAGCAAACTGCCGAAACTGTTACAGAAACCGCCCCAATTGTTACACAAACCGCCACACCTGTTACAGGTATCATCCTAGTGGGGTTTGTGTGTTTCGCGTTAAGTTACGTGTACCGAAAAAGACAAAATTCTAGAAAGACTTAAATGACTGGTATTTTGCGTTATTAATGAAATTTTGGTGACTGTATTTTTGAATTGTCGTTTTTGTGGAATTGTTACAAAGTGCTCCTAACAATGGAAGCACATGCGGCTAATAATCCGAAAACGTTAACGCTCACTGTCTATAGTTTTTTGGATGCGCGAACATCTACACCCAAAACAATGTTGGGTCCGACAATGATGCAACATACATCGATTCCATGGAAGTTATAGTTCCTGAAACTCCTAAATCGGATCCTGAAACTACATCACTAAGTGTTGGCGTTACACCACCTAATCTCGAGGTTATTGCTGTACCGAGTACCAGTGGGTCTTCATCGGCAGATTCCGGTGTCGTACCTTCAAGCCCAACTTCAAACCGATCGGCCGACTCCAGCAGTGATCCAAAGGATGATACTAACGCGATTACCAATTTAACAGGTAGATCTTTTCATTACAACAGATTATGCTATCAAAATTTGAAGAACAAAATAATAAGTCAGATAATAACAGTGAGGAGTTTAAATCTTTAAAATCTGATGTTAAGGAATTAAATTCAAAGTTGGATGCAAAATTTGACGAGTTTAATGAAAAAATTAACACTCGATTTGAGAGCGAACGTAAAGAGACTTTGAGTTTAATTAACGCACATAACTCCAAAATAAATAATATTAAAACAGAAATAAGTACAAATTTAAATAATGATAATGTTTTAGAAAATCACTTGGAACAGTCAGTTACTCAAAATGAGTGTTTACATTTACCTAATATTTCAGTTAATTTCGCTAAAAATGAAATCATTTGCAATTTTGAATCTTCGAATAGTGCATTGACCCCGGACAGTTTTAACCCTTTGACTACAACCGAGCATTGTATTAATAACTCTTGCGAAACTAATTGTAGGTTTGTTAATAATGTTGCATTATTTGACACAGTTAATTGTTTGTCCGTCAATGCTTCCAACGAGATAACTAGAAATTTATGTTTAAATAATGGTATTGCTCCTTTCATTGATCCGAATAATATAGATACATCATCGTTAGTTATCGATATTGCTTCAAAATCAATACTCTGCAATGAGAAGATTAATGTTTCGACAATTGTTACAGCCAAATCACCCTACGTTACCGATATTGTTAGCAAACATTTAGACAACATGTTGATTCATAATTTAATTTACACCATCGAAAAACTTTTAGGATCTTATTTAACACTCACACTTGACGGAGACGATAATAGTTCATCGGGTTATGTTCAGTCTGTCATAGATCCATCCGAAAATGATATATTTGAACTTAGTTATTTTCAGTTCTATTACCGCATCAGTCACAACTTGCTGCGTAAGACACGTAAGACCAAATCAAATCGGGACCCAAAGGATCCCCCGTATTGGACGTTAAAGGGTTATTCCTTTTCCGTCCATTTATTTCCCAAATAACGTGGGAAATTTTCTAAATTGACCCAATACCCGATTATGACAAAATTTTGCCGGTCTTTACGAAACCTATTTTGACACTAATTTTTACTGGCATTGACTTGTTTTCACGGTTTCGACATTAAAATTATTACCTATTTTGACTTAGTTTGTTAGTTGTACCATATCACCATCCGTCGTAGATGGGTTAAATATGGTAGGCACCCTGTATGTAATTAAATAAATTGCTCATATGTACAAGGCACCTATTGTTTTTCAATCATAGCCAGGAGCGTTATTATTTACCCTGTCATTTGTAAATTTAAATTCAAACGAGTTGTTAATAAGAGCCGTTTTTCATTTTTCATTATTTATTATTTATTGTGAACTTCGGTTAGAGACACTTACTAAAGGTTCGGCCAATTTTTAGGAATTCACCATTTGAATGGTTAAACTGCTTAACCAATGCACTTATTATTTTCAATTACAGCCTGGAGCATCATTAGCCCGGCAATTATATATTTAAATAAGTTGCTTATTGGGGCGTTTATTGTATTTGTTATTTTTATAAATTTCGGTTGTGGCATAATTATTAGCCCGCCAATTTAAAATGTTTATTTTATATGAAAATGAAAAAATTGCTCGTTTACAGCACTCTTTTTCTGTCCCAAATGTTAACCGGTGTAACCTTAGCCCTGCATTTTACAATTGCCTATTAGAGCTTTTATAAATTCTGTCATTTTTCACAAGTTACGGTTATGGCTATATTAATGTGTCAACCAGTTCTTAAGTTTACAATTTAAATATTAACATATTTACAATTTTTTGGCACGAAGCGAAAATGCTCGGCCCTTATAATAAAAAAAATTGTTATGTAATATACAAAAACTTAACATAACGGTCTATTTAACGATTTTATGTTTTTAAAATTCGATACTCTACTAAGAATAACTACATATATTGAAATTATTATCAAATTCTTTGTCCTTTTATAGTGAAAGTTGACAATTTTTCTTATTAATGACTAGTTTTATTAGATACATATATATATATATATATATATATATATATATATATATATATATATATATATATATATATATGTATATATGTATATAGTCTGAGACTGTTATAGTCTAGGCCTCGGGTTGCGTCATGAGAACGGCCGTAAAAGCTGAATTTCCAGTTTTGGAAATTCGCTAAAAGAAATAAACATTTTTTTTTCATATACCTATATTGTTGTTATTAATTGTTAATATTTACATTTTTCGAAAGTAACAACAAAATTCAATTTTACACGAACACATTCATGGACTTTACATATACACTGGTCTCTACGTGCATAAGTCGAACTCTATACATCATCGTAAAATAATGTTTTATTTTTGTGTTCTATTGTATAGTGAAAAGTAAACAGTGGAATAAAAACCAAAACATATTATTGTTTTTTTAATAATCAGCGCACGAGCTAAAACCTGACCGATTCAGTTTTGGTGCTGTTTTTCGTTGCCTACACATTGTTATTATTCGGTCTTTGTATTATGACAATCCATCGTGATATTAACAGGTATAAAGACAGTATTGGGAAAATATTGATGCTTGTTAATACTTGTTAATAAAAATATTTTCATTATTATCGACGAAAAAATAGAGGTTATTTTCCCGTTACTACACGAATACAAAAAAAAAAAAAGAAAAAATTTATCAATATTGTCCATCGAAACTTCCCGGAATTAATATAGAAAAATAGAATGTTGACGAATATTGTCGATACCAAACGCACACGAACGACTTTTGTTATGGTAATATTTTTGGCACTCCTTTATAACCTGTGCGCTATAAAGACAACTGAAAGAGAACCAACTCTCCCTATATCCCCAAAGCGTGCACGAGCGACTTTTGCTACCGATGAGACATTTTTGTCCCTCCTATTTAACACTATAGAGAACAATCCAGCATAATCATAGAATGTATGAGAATTTTGTAAAGGGTAAGTATACAAACTTGATAAAAGGTGCGTGTATGCACTAGAAGTAAACTTTATTTCTTTTAGAAAATGTTATTTTGGATAGAAATAGTTATTGTTAAGAACTTTGTAATAAATTACTTATAAACCGAATTATTTGAAACTACAATTTTTTGCTTATCAATAAAATTGTTTTTGATAGCTGTAGTTTTTCAATAAAATTGCAAAATTTTTTACTGAATATTTAATCTTTTTTAAACGGTAATTTTCATAATATTTTATTTGTCGGTAAGAATATTCACTAACGACAAAACAACTACTTATTATAACATAAGAAGGAATGTCCACTGTACAATGTAAGAGTAGCAGGGGGGAATCAAATTGCAATTAATTTGACAAAGTTGATACAAATTATTTTGTTTACTATAAATTCAGTAAAATTAATCCAGGAAACTGACTGACTGTCATTTACCCTCTCCAACAGTATCATCCTCTAATTTGTAAGTGTAACATTACGAATTTACTCAGAAACTGGTGAATATTTTAAAGACGATTTCACATTTCTTCGTAATCTCTGGTTCTTAAGACAGACAGCAAGTTAAGCGAAAGTTGCATCAGAATAATAAGTTTCAATTTTATCGGAGTTTTAACAATAAGCTATGGAATGCTATTTTTTTTTTATTACTATTAATGTGCCCCCCCTACCTAGCACATTTTTTTACACTTTCTTAATGAGTTTTTTCCCCACAATTCATTTTTGATCAATGACTCCAGATTACTTGCTAAATAGTCGATCTTAAGATAAATATTAGCGTACCTTTAAATTTGTTGTACTTATATCTTAAGATACAAAGTATGTATAGTCGCATTTTTATCAAATGCAAATGATTCATGGCTTTGGAATTTTTAAAACGAAATTTTGTTATTTATCAAAGGTATTATAATTTTTATCATCCTTTTTCAATACATTTGGTAGTAGATATTGTAAGAGGTAGCTATATTACAAGCATGTCTGCTATGTTGTTATACGTGCATTCCTATTGCATGAAATCATTTTCATTTGGTAAGAATATTACTATAGTACAGCATAACCTTTTTTATGTAGTCTTTTTTGTTATCTTTTTTGATATTATGAATACACTCATTTTTTTTCTCATATAATAATTTATCAAATCGAGACCGGACCGAAAACGAACTGTAATCGGTACTATTGCGTGGAGCCACAATAGCCTTACTATGAATTTTTTTCATACTGATTATCAAAGCTAGATATATAAAATAAAAAATTCGTCAAGCGCGTGTTAGACACGCATTTAGTTAGGATTATGTATTTCAGTAGTTAAAATTTTTCACAATTCTCGGGCTAAAATATTTATTGCCTTTATTTAATATTAAAAAACATTTATTAAACATCCAGAGTTATGGAGGGTGTAAAAGTAGCAATTTTTAGTATTTTTAAATTTTTTGGAAAAAATATGACACATTATCACTAAGGAAACTAATTTTTTTTATACATGATTGTGTTTTGTAAAAGGAAATTGCGATTAGTCCTCTTCAAACATAGCGCCTTCCTCTTCTAAATCTTCATCTATGATGTTCGTATTCCTGTTACCACATCCTAGCCCTGAGCAATTACCGCATATGCTTGAGCAGTTTAGACCACTCTTTCTGCATTCGCAGTTACCGACGTATTCGTTTTTGCAAGCGCTCACTATGAGGGAAAGTAATTCCTCGGGAGCTGCAGAATGTGCTGTTGTAGGTAATTGGTTTCAGGTGTTCCTCAATCTTCTTTCACCCCCTCCCCCACTCAAGCGAATTCTTCTTATTCAGCCACTGCTACACCTGATGATAGGTGCAGCAGTGGCTAAAAATACTTAAATTGCTACTTTTACACCCTCCGTAACTCTGGAACTGTTCATTTTAGCAAGATTATGTACAGGACCATTTTTGTTCGCAATTTAATGTAGATTATTTTTGTACATGACACTTTTTACTCTAAACCCCATAGTTTCCGAAATATTTAAAAAAAACCGTTAATTTGCCTACTTCTACCCCCACCCCAAACAATATGTGGACCGTATAGAACAATTTGGAGTTGGAGTAAAACTGCTACTTTGGATGTTGAGGTTAGGCAATTTTTTTTTTTTTTTTTTTTTGAATAACTGCACCGTACTACATCTATTTAAAATTTTTATCTTCACAAAAGAGTTTTTTTTACGAAAAAATGTAAACTTATAGAAGCATTTCAGACTGCTGTTACGTATGTTTCTAAATATGAGAAATATACTGTTTCTTTACAACTTGACATTTAAAAGCCGTGGGACATATTTTACAATATGGGGGGCATTTTATTTATGTGTTTTTGGATTTAATATTAAAATTTGCTTTTAATTCGTTTTGCTTTTAATTATTATATTAATCTCGTTAACAAATACCATGAATAGTTTTTTTTCTTAAAATGTAGAGTTCATAGAAAAAAAATTATCTTATAATTAACCCCATAGGAAAAAAAATTTCCTCGGAGCTGAAGTTTGAGATTTTTATGCTACATGTACAACTATTCTCTCTCCTTTTCAAAACGATCACAGAAGCAAAATATAAGAATTTTGCGTGGGAAATACAAAATGGATGAAAAAACCCTTTAATCAAATATTTCCCAAATGTCTATTCGAGTCTTGGCATTTGATGACTATTCTACTTTTAAACTCAAAAAATGTATACTACAACGATTGTTTATATAAATTGCCTTAAACCTCATTAATTTACACTGAATTAAATAAACTGTTCATAACAAATACGTTACAAATCAAAGCTATTTGTTAATTCACATTTTGAAAACTCCTCTAGGATTTGTATATACTTTATATTTGTGCATATAGTAAACGGGGCCAATAAATGGCGCCATTTCACCGTGGTCTAAATTTAACAGTAACACAACAGAGTGGAACAAAGGTAAATATTTATTATCACACTATAAAGGTAACCGACGAGGTGTTAACCGTCAATGCTGCAGCCCGGCTAGGAGTTTCATATACAGTTTTATACCTTATAGGTAGGTATACATACATGAATTTAATTTTAGATACAGTTCGCCTTACTACTACAGAACATAGGTCATTTTTGTTTTTATCTACAAAGAGTTTTGATATAATCTTCTTCAACTATATTAACATACCATGCTATTTTTCTAAGTATATTCTTAAAAGTTACATAAATAATACATGATTGCCTTGTTTGGTAAGATTTTACCTGCGAAAAAATTCTTGTGCAGCCAGATTTTAAAAATACTATATTGCGATTAAGGAAATGGTTTTAGGCAATTTAGAGGAATTTATGCAATAAAACAATATTTAATTTGCAATACAGATAACACATATCAACTAGTTGTACATTTGGACATGTACAACAGTTGCTAAGTATCTTGTACTGTTACAAATTATTTGTACCTACTTGGAAATAATATATCACATTTCGTCAAGTATTTATTTATTTATTTATTTATTCTTGTTTTAAATTACAAAGAAAGTAAATAGACGTGTCAACAACAATAAATCATTTTATGTTATAATTTAAAAATTCCTCTATGGAATAGAAAATATTATTTTTTAAAAATATTTTTATTTTACATTTAAATTTTTCCGCCGGTAACTCCCTCCAGTGATGGGGCAGCTTATTATAAAATCTAATCCCATTATAAGTCGTTTGTTGGGTTTTTTTAATTCTGTGGAAGGGTATACACATATTACCACAATGTCGTGTGTTATGTTTATGTTTGTCCTTATTTAGACAAAATTTGTTATTATTTTCATGTACGTAGACAAGGATTTTAAATATGTAGAGCTCTGCAATGGTAAGAATGCTTAATTTTTTAAAATGCTCTCTACAACTATCGTAATTTCCAAGATTGCACATCACTCTGATACACTTCTTTTGAATTTTAAATAATCTTTCTATTTTCCCAGAGTGTCCCCATATGATTATTCCATAAGATAGCAAGCTGTAGAAATTACTATAGTAAAGAGTAAGAGCCGCCTCTAATGTTGCATATTTCATTAGTTTAGATATTTGATAATAGGTGCATGAAAGTTTATTAGATAATTTATTAATATGATCTTCCCAACTAAGGTCTGAATCTACACTAATTCCCAAAAAGTTAACACAGGAATAAGGTCCTTTGTTCTTCCTTGTAGAAATTTTTAAAGTCTGGGTTTTATTGGTATTCATTTTCAATTTATTTTCATGAAACCACTTTTCTGCCTGTTTTAAAGTTATGTCATTTTTAATAGTTAGACTTTCGTCGCTATCAGAACTATTTAAAAAAGTGGTGCCATCTGCAAATAATGAGACGCTCTCAGCAGTGAGATGCCTAGGTAAATTATTTATGTAAATTAAAAAAAGAATTGGACCAAGAATGGAACCATGTGGGACACCTAAAGTCACTTTAGTGGTATTTGAAACCATACCATTAGCAAAACCAGTCTGTATATCCCTAATTTATTTAAATATTGAAAGAGTTACTTCGCTTCGTCATTTCCATTTTTTTTTTCTTGAAAACATTCAAAAGCCTATTATATTTGCTAATCTTTAGTAGCCTATATAACGGTATTAATAAAAAAATTCAATGCAACAGTCTGCAATTTCCTTTCACAATCCAGAACGAATATAATGGGCAGATGCATTCCTATCAAATTCTAGCCCTCCAACTGCTTCCTTTGTCTTCCACCCACATCACAATGAAGTAAAAATTGTAATATGTGACTGAATAAATAAAGTTTGAAAATAATGATGTGAGTGGCGTCTGTTACAGACTGTTGTCTGAAAACGGACGTAAAAAGCACATTATTATTGTTATTATTACTGATAAAAAAGTGAGCAATTCATTTCTCGACAGTCAAAATGTTTTAAAAAAATGTTTAAGTTGAAATATATATTTTAAAGATGGTTATTCCCCATAAAAGGGATGTTTGGAATTCTGTTTTACTATGTAAATCTGTTAGGTAGCCAAACTTTGACTTGTGATTACATCCCTTAATCCATTAGGGCAATTAAAAATAAACGCGTCTAATTTTTCGATGTTAGGAACATATCAAAAATCGATAAAATCGACTCTCTTATAAAAGAATATGCCTCCCTGATGCTCCTATTAAATATGGTTCCTCTAATGTGAAAGAAAATGAAAATTAAGTTTCGTTCGTGGAAAACCACACAAGATGGACATCTAAAACGTCCAATTAATTAATATAGAATCAAAATTAACGGGTCATGACATTACGAAATATATATTCCAAAATTATACCACTTAATATTTTTACTTTAAAATTTTAATTGACTGTCATTTACTTGTTTTTCTCTTAATTAGAAGGCAAAAAGAATTATCATTTTTGATTCGTGACTCCTTCAGAGACCTGACGACGGTCGTGCATGTATTTGTTTTTATTAAGTAACTATGCATATCGTATATTCTTATACGTGTAGGTACACAGCATAATAACATTAATAACTATTAGTATTGTTTTTTATTGATCTTATATTCATTTTTCCTATTGATGAAAAAAAAAAACACAAATAGGACAATTTCTTCGAATCTCTGTTTGAATCAAATGATATTGTAATTTTTATCTCATTCTCCAGTATTAACGATTATACTAGATAAAACAAAATGAATCGTGGCAATTTACAGTAACAAACAAAAATGTAAAATTTTTTATCAGATGTCATTTCTCGATCTAAATATATGTATACATGTTAGTGTAGGTTGAATTTGTAAGGGCTAGTCGGGTATCTATATCTATATTATTATTCTAACATAATATACTAGCTGCGACCCGCGATTTCACTCGCATAAAATTAATAGGTCAGTTAAATCATAATTATATTGCAAAATTCTGTGCAAAATCAATTATTTATAGCACTTAACCCTGCTCGCCCAATGACTCTAAAATAACTATCTTCATGGTAAATTACTGTGCAAGCAAAGGACAGAAGTTAACTATCCTAGAAGCAATAGAAATAAATAAATATAACTCCAATCACCTTTAAATGACTACACCGATATTTACAGTTCAACATTATTTTCAATACTATAATTTACTTAAAACTTTAAAATTGTATTTTGCTGTAATATTGTCTTTTTGTCAATTTCAATTTCAATCTTTTGTCACGTGTTTGTTTGCCTTTTGTCACATGTAATGTAATCTTGTTTTTCTCGGTTTTCGGTTTCTCCCACTACCCCCGCCCCTCCCACTTCCATATCACATACCACTCACCCTTCATAGAGTATAGGTAGATAAAATTAGTATATAAGCCATATATCGAATGTAAGTTTTATTCTGTTTGAAAATTAACTAACGGTTCGAAACAATATTGTCACAGTTTCAAAAATAAAAGTGGTATTTTGCAAAGTAAAGTATCTGTTTATTATTTACAAATATGGAATACCATAAAGTAACGCTCAAATCTATTTATATTTTTATATTTATATTTATATTTGTGCTGTTAAAATATAAAATATCTTTATATTTTATTAGCATGGCTAATTTCCACACCATAAGAACTTAGTATAGGTACCTATACCAGCAGTTTTAAAATTGTTTTTATTTAAACCCTTCAAGGCACCAAGGCCCCGGGAAATCATTTTAACGTCACTGTCATCTTTCACAGAGATCTCAACAGTACTTGAGTAAAAATTGTCACATTTCTTCAGCTTTTTAATTTGCGTCCCATTTGGTGTAACTGACGGACAATGTGACCATATGTCCATTTAAATTTAATATTCTGAAATTTTGTACAAAATCAGTTCCTTATGTGCTTCGCTTCACTCGCTCGACGACTCTAAAGTATTATTCATATTTTCATATTTTCAAGTCATATTCATATTTTTATAGCATGTCTAATTTTCATAAAATTATATCAAAATCAGTCAAGTTGATTAATTAGAGTATAGAGTTGTTTAATTGGATAGCGCTGGAGGATTTATTCCAATTTCACCTTAATTTCAAATCAGATATTCTGAAATTCTTCGCTATATTCGTATTTCAATATAGCACGTCTAATTTTTATACCTTGAGATCTTATCTTAGATAGTTAGATATTCATACTGACAATTTTAAGAGCACTGTAATTTTTGAGACATTTTGAGATATCAGGGTTTGGAGAATATTCCTGAATTCACATTAATTTATTTCTGAATCTCAATAATATTTGAGAAAAATTTGAATAAGTTCCGTCTGATCGTTTATTTAAAGGGTTTGTTGGGTTCGCAAGAACCTACGTGGGAGTTTTAGCCTCATGTCCTTTTTTTTCCAGAATCTCAGTACTATTCGAGAAAAATTTGCTCAAGATTCGTCCAGCCATTTATTTTGAGTTTCTTTGGAGAGCCAAGAATTTGATAACGGTACGTCCAGTCGTTTACTTTAGGCTTTCTTGGGAGTTCTTAGGTCCTACAGGATAACTTATATCGTTTTTTTTTTTGCTTTTTTTTAATTCGTATACCAATTTTACTTATAGTCTTGTTTCATCATTTTTTTGATACCTCCTACCGTTTTCTCGAAACTACTGAGGACAGGTAAGTAAAGTCCATATTTCATTTTTAATACCAGAATGACCGAGCGGCGTGAAGACGTGCCAGTTGATGATAACTGGACAGTCCAGTTGTTTATTTCTTTATAGGATACAAATAGTATTTTCCATAGTAAATAAGTAATTTCATAGTAGTCATAGGTAAAAATATTATAGGTGGTATCTATAGAAATATTTATCATATTAGTACTTTCCAAAATTCCAAAATTATTTTCTTCCAAATTCTTAGCAGCTATTTAAATTTTGTATGATTTTTTTTATAAATCGTCCATAGATTGCTGTATACTACAATAAAAAAATTTATATTTTACGGTTTTTCGTAAATTTCGACGGTTAAACAAACAATTTTGCAAAACCCTTTCTTAGCGAGCGCCTACGTCCAATAGGAAACTACATGCCAAATTTCAAATTTGTAGGTATTGTAGTTCTGGAGATTCTGATAGATGAGTGGTATTTCGCATTATATATATATATATATATATATATATATATATATATATATATATATATATATATATATATATATATATATTGTAAAGAAAAAAGACTTGATAACACACCTGCCATCCAAAACCAGCCCTTAGTCATAGGTGGTGGAATAAGTGTTAACATAAATTTAATCCTCCGAACGCAAAATGCGTTTCCCTAAAATATCAGTCCGTTATTCAAAAGCGTTTGGAAAATATTTAGAAAAAAATGGTTTTCGTTTCACCCCTTTACACAGTTGTATCTCCCTTATTATTGAGCTTTAAATTACTTGAAAGCGGTATTATTTATCGAAATGTAATAAGTATATATTTTTTGCGTGAAATTTTCTGAGGAATCATAATGTTAAAGACTTTGTTTGAATAATTGTAAAGAAAAAAGACTTGATAACACACCTGCCATCCAAAACCAGCCCTTAGTCATAGGTGGTGGAATAAGTGTATATATATATATATATATATATATATATATATATATATATATATATATATATATATATATATATATATATATATATATATATATATATATACACTTATTCCACCACCTATGACTAAGGGCTGGTTTTGGATGGCAGGTGTGTTATCAAGTCTTTTTTCTTTACAATTATTCAAACAAAGTCTTTAACATTATGATTCCTCAGAAAATTTCACGCAAAAAATATATACTTATTACATTTCGATAAATAATACCGCTTTCAAGTAATTTAAAGCTCAATAATAAGGGAGATACAACTGTGTAAAGGGGTGAAACGAAAACCATTTTTTTCTAAATATTTTCCAAACGCTTTTGAATAACGGACTGATATTTTAGGGAAACGCATTTTGCGTTCGGAGGATTAAATTTATGTTAACACTTATTCCACCACCTATGACTAAGGGCTGGTTTTGGATGGCAGGTGTGTTATCAAGTCTTTTTTCTTTACAATTATTCAAACAAAGTCTTTGACATTATGATTCCTCAGAAAATTTCACGCAAAAAATATATACTTATTACATTTCGATAAATAATACCGCTTTCAAGTAATTTAAAGCAGAAGTATCTCTTTCCAAATTATCCCGTAATCATAAGTGGTAAAATAATTGATACCATAAATTTAATTATCCTAATATTCATAAGCGCCCCTAAAATAAAAATTCTGTAATCAAGAGCGCCTAAAAATTCAAAAAAAGAAGCCAGTGTAATTTCACCCCTCTACATTTTACCCCTCTGCTTTATCTCCCTTATTATTGAGTTTTGGAAAAAAGTGTAGATGAAAAAGTACCATTAATAATTCTGGACCACCCTATATATATATATATATATATATATATATATATATATATATATATATATATATATATATATATATATATAGATAGATAGATAGATAGATAGATAAAAGTTACTTGTATAAATAAAGTTAGCCAAAAGTATAGGTGAATTTATCTAAAGTTGGTGTGACGCCATTATCAAATGAAACAAAATTAGAAGTACAATTTTATATTACTATAGTTACTCTAATATAAAAATAACAAAAAGGAAAAAAGACAGAAAATTTTAGTATTTCTAATTTTAATTAATTTGTTACATTTGTTTAATAACATCAGACCAAGTTTAGTTAATTTCACCTATAAAAATTATTTGTGATAACTGAAAATGTTTGAATCAAAAATTTATTAACCATATGTTTATAATAATAGACTCATAGTTACGATAACAATAAGGCACTAGTTACGGTAACTATCAATCGTTTGTTATAAACATATTATGGTGTGAGTTAAATTTTTATTTGATCCTTTTTAATTATTATCCCAGCTAGTTTTTATTTATTTAGTTTTTATTATAGTATCGTGAATTATAAAAAATTGTTAGTACAAGTATTTCGAGTAGGGTCAATTTACCCACTGATGCCCTATATAAACAGCACACGTATCACAAAAATGAACTGTTGCGTTTCAAACGTAACCATTCGTAACATGTATTCATGCATTCATACCTATTTTCACAAACCATATACATTTTAGGTGGTGGTACGTTCTGATATTGTGTTTATCTTGTTTAGTCCCAATTTCCCAATGGTATAGCCAGCTCTGTAACCCAACGAGCGCCAACCAAACGAACCAGACCGGCCTGGCAGTCGTACAGTAACATTTTATATCAATTCACAAATGTAAATACATTCTTGTTGTACGATTAGGGAACACAAATAACCAAATGTAACATTTTATCTATACACATTTTCTCAACGCCCCATGTTTTCCAATTATATTTTATTAGGGATCAATAAGAAAGTACACAAAAGGTACAACCTTTTTTGTAGGTATTTTTTGCCAATACAGTTTTCATGCACATAAATTTTTCGGTTGTTGTGAAAAAGTATGGATATTTTTTTATGGTGAATTAATTGTGTTATTAACTTATTAATGGCTTGAACGGCTCGAAAAAATTGTGCAAGAAAAGTGTTTTATTGAGAGATAAATTTTATTAGTTCACAATTCACCCACATCATAAATGCGAAATTATGTACGGCACAGATAAAATTACCTACATTTGTAATGTTTTTTATTTATTTTTGTTACCTCTGTAAAATGAATTATTTATGTATAAATGTTATTGTAAAATTTCGTGCAAGTCTTAAGATTTATTACAGCAAGAGCAATGTTAGACCAACTACAGTGTAAATTAACTGAACGAATGGACAGTGGGGATTTTAGCGGGTATGTCGGGGCCTATTCATCAATTTTGAAACAATGAAAAAACAAGGGAAAGAAAAATTAATGAAAAGTTCTAAAGTATGATCTTCGGTCAAGCACTTCTCTGAATGCTGAAATTTTGTAATTCAGAAGTTCTCAATTTCGTCGGTAATATCAATAAGTAAAACTGAATAATCGAGACTTTTTTATTTCAAGGATCAAATCGCATTTAAAGTGAACTATGACTGAATAAATACTTGAGAATCGTTGCTAGAACCTGGCAACCTAATATATAACTCTGATTCTGTATTCGTTTCTCATAAATGTAGAAGACTTTAATTTACTCAGGCTGAAATGGAATGAAAATTCAAGCATGACACCATAATCATTAAAATATTTTTTACGCGTTTTATCTGATTCTAGGTTAGAAACAGCATATAACACGTTGACACTTATGGATACTGTATGGCGTTAAATGAAACCCGACTAACTGTGCTACAACCTTGCACCGCGTCAACAATTCCATGTTAAGTGTATTAGTTATCAAAATATAGTACCAGTTGGGTGTTTCATTTAATTTTTTTAACTTAATTTTAGTTACTTAATTTTTCATTTAATAAATATTTCATAATTATTTCTATAGAAACCACCAACAAAGTAATTTAAACGATAATTAATTCAGAAAAAAAGACGAACACTTAAAAATATTATTTTAAAAAGTAATAAAAATGTCAAAAATAGTGATAATAAGAGAAAAATGTATGTGAAATTCGTAATGAAAAGTAGTATGTGCAACTCGTGCGGGGGTTGTCGATTGCTCCACTCAAGCGGGCAATCGACAATTTCCCACACTTATTGAACAATATACTATAATAAAATATTTTAAAATTATATCAGTGTTAATATTTCTTGCATACCACAGTCCTTAAACAATATTAGCAATTCGTTAAAAAAAGATCGTCGAAGTGATTATTCTTACAACGAACTATGTAATGTGTATTTTCTGAGCTATTAAAATAGGTAACGTTTTTATTTGCTCCTGAATATAAGCAATTAAATTGCATTGTTCCATTGACGTTCTGACACAATAGAACATATGTGCAAACTATGTAATTCTTACCAATAAGTATTTTTTTTTTTAAATTAAAATTGGAGTACTGCTGAGGGTGGATGGCGCGGTCAGCAGCACCCGGCGGCATCGCCATCGAAGGACATGCGCCGCCACACACGATATATATAAAAACAACAGGTAAAGACAGGGACACATAAATGCACTAGACAATGGACAAACATACACATAGTAAAATTCACCGATGAGCCCTGCCATCCCAGAGCTTCATAAAGAGCGGACAGTCCTTGGTGGCGGTACGCTAAGTACTAACCAGAACGTCCGGGCATCAAGGACTGAAAACCAACGATGAAACTCCTCCCGAGGTGTAAAGGGCCTCGGGGTGGAGGAACCTGACTAGACAAACTCAAAAATAAATAAATATCACAGTAGTCACAAAATCGGCAGTATCACAAATAGGTATCACAGAAGAACTTATTGCGTCACTGGGAAGCCACAGGCCGACCAGTGATGCAAGAAGGAGTTAAAAGAAAATACCGCTGCAGACCCATAACAACAGGCCTACAGCGGCAAAACAAAATATCACAGATAAGGAACAAAAATAAAAACAGAGCCAAACAAGAAATATCACAGTAACCCATCGCACTAGAGGGGAGCCTGGAGTTAATGGAGATTCCAAGAATCTCCATTAGAAGGGGACAAAACAAAATTCAACAATATAGATAAATAACGATAAAATAACAACGAAATATCACAGATACAATATCACAGCTCAAATATCACAGAGAGCCCGTTGCACCCCGAAAGTCCAAAGCCATTCAGTGATGCAACGGGAATACTAACAACACTTTTGGGAACCCGAGGGCCCCCAGCGGCCGAAAAACACAAACACGGGATAAAAAACGATAACAAAACTTATGTGTTAAAAGGATCTGTGATCGTCCTATTTATTAACTAACCAGAGCCTCGTCTGCCAGCTAGCCGAAGCTAGCGCCCACCAGGCACGCCGTGGACGTGAGGTTGGATTTATACCCAGCAATAAGTATTTACCCATATTATTAATGATTTGTTAAAAATAAAGCATCGTTTAAACAGTAATGACGTAAACCTGTCGAGCAAGAAAGGGTTAATTAGTTGAATACAACTTAACTCCGAAAAAAATAAAATTTCATACTCCAAATTAAAGTCTTCATCCATTTTTGAAAACGACGAGAGTTATTTGCTTTCCACCCTGTATACGTATTTATCGATGGTGGGGTTACAATTCATTTTAAATTCGTTGGTTTTAGAAATATATATATATATATATATATATATATATATATATATATATATATATATATATATATATATATATATATATATATATATATATAATAATTCCTATCTCCATCTAATATCTATCTCCAGCCGAGGTCGCTCAAAAAATCGGATGGAGGGATGGAGGTGCTGGTTCTCTCCAATCTTTACTACTAATGTATTTGTGTATAATTATGTATAAATAATATTTTTAAATTTTCTGCTTCTCTGATCTGGTTGTCTTCTGTGATCCAGAATGTCCAAATCTCAAACATATAAAAATGCACGACAGAAAAATATTCAAACAAAATATATTTAATTTTATCTATATATTCACTGAAATAGAAACAATTTCAATCATTTTATTGTTATCATTATCGTATGAAAATTGTTTACGCCAGCTACTTTATGCTTGCTACTGGGAAGTTTTTTCCAAATTATTATTTAATTTAATTCGATTCAAACAAAATCGACTTTAAAATCAAAAAACATTGAAAGGTATAAAATAATTATGGCATAAGTATATAAATTAAATTTGGTTGTTTTTGAAGTTGGTTCAACTTGGCCATTTACGGTTGGTTTTTATAGAGTTTAAAGTTAAGCTTAAGCAAACCAAGTTTGAAAGTTAGATTCAGTTTATGTTCTATGGAGTTTAGTAAATAAACTCAACTTGTAAAACGGTCTCTGTTACCTTAGCTCGGTTTAGTTAATAAACTTAGTTTAAACGCAGTCTTCAAAACCAGCCGTTAGAGGGCGTAGAAATCGTAATAAGGTTTTCGTAGATGAACCTGCGGAAGCTGACTTCAAAAACTGTAAATTTTTATGGTCATGCTTTGATTTATGGCGTAATTAGTTCATATTTTTCAGTTTTTTTTTTATTTTAAAGTCGGTTTTATTATTTTTATTTTTCTCTTAACAAAATTTGTATAATGTTTTTTTGATAGTTTAAACTATCCATTATTGTTTTCAGATTTTATATTACAAAAAATTGCTATTTAAATATGTAATTTCTGTAGACATATTTGATTGGAGAATGATTTTAAAGAAGCAACTCTATAGCGATAGTGTCGAAATATTTTTTTGATACTGTGAATACCCCATTCTTAATAGTTATTCTCATCTTCACTAAAAAAAAAAACAGAATCATCGCTATCCTCATCAGAGGACTGATTTAATAATATAATGACAGGTTGCTGAATATCATTATATTTTTTTAATTATATTCCACCATTCAAGCATGGCATTTTCAGCATGCTTGATACAGTTTTGCCATGTTTCTTTGCCAATCCTGCCAAGTGCTTCCTGCCACATATTCAGCACTTGTGCGTTGCCAAACCCTTCTCGACCAATATTTTTATTATAATAATCTTTTGCATTGCCGCATATCATTTCTATGGGATTAAATTGTGGGTGGTATGGAGGTAGTCTTAAAATTTTATGTCCTTGTTCTTTAATAATTTCGTATATTTCATATTTCTTCTCTTGGGTTATTTTTTCATTAGCTAATTGTAGTAACTCCATTTTAAGCGTATCTGTTTCAAAGGCTACATTATGTTTTATTAAATATTCTTTAATTTCCAATTTTGTCCAATTCGAAGTTGGGCGTTTTTCTAATAGTTTCGAATGGTACGTTTCGTTATCCATAACAATTACTGTTTTTGGCGGTAAATTTGGGAGAACTTTTTCGACAATCCATTTTTTAAAAGTATCAGCATTCATGTTGTCCTGATAATCAGCAGATTTTGAGTGCGAAGCAAAAATCAACGATGCATTCGGGACAAAACCATCGTTACCTCCACAATGAACCACGATATATTTTTAAATAAGTAAATAAATTATTTAGTTTATTATTTTATTATTTAAGCAAAAATAATACAATTACAAAAATTAAATACTTCGGCGGCAAACACTGGATTTCAATGCAATTCTCTTAAACAGTTACAAAATGCGTAAAAATGTTACAAAATGTAAACTAATAATAATTTCACAGAGTATATGACGATAGTTTGATCAAGCAACATTTCGTAAAGGGCTTGGATTTTAAATTTCGTGAGCCTTTATGGTCCAATCTGGTGTAAATTGTAAAGATGGTAATATCAACTTTAAAATTTCAAAAGAAGTAGTGAACATTATCGATCCTTCACTGAATTTCGAATAAATTTTATAAATGTGACTGATTTGGTAAAAGTATTTTTTCTAGTGATCCTGCGTGCCTAATTTTAACAAAAATGAAAGAAAAATTAGTTCGAAAACCTGTAATTCGTTTCCAGTTTAATCATGCTACCATTTTAATTACAATTTTAGCGTTTAAATTATAGATTTGTTCCAACTCTCTAGAAAACCATACATTGTATGGTTTCCCGCCTGCGCAGTATAAAAAATGTGTTTCAAGCTCTCTTTTGACAGTGCATGACACAAAACTTGTAACGTTTCAACTTATTTTTTATTATATAAGAACCAATTCATGTATCATCAATTCGATACACAGCCAAGAGTAGGTATCGTTTGGACCGGACTGCTTAACTGTACGCTAAAATTTAAAATTTAAATATTTATTAGTATTGGTGATAAAGTTATTCAGTACTGTTTGTATTATTTTAAATAAATATATAGAACAAAATTTAAAATGAATGGTATTGAGTGGGATAGTAATTTCTTTAAAGCAGATATGACGAAAATTAATTAAAATTTGAAATTAATGGCCAAAGACGAAGAATCGAAATATAATACCTGATAATAAAGTATTTTAGGCGTACTTTGTATTTTTTCTTAACAAAAACATTTTTATCCATTATCCACTGCAGATATTTTTCTGAAATTTCGAAACTATAGTTATGCAATAAAATTTGACATTT
>JAPWDM010000049.1:0-63529 GCA_035578155.1 Brachynemurus nebulosus | reverse complement strand
AAGACTCCCTCGAGTTTCTTGATGAATAAGATGTTCTTGGTGCAAAAAAAGAATAAGATGTTCTTGGTGCAAGAAATCCCTCTGCTTAAAA
Organism: Brachynemurus nebulosus; assembly: GCA_035578155.1. Classification (NCBI taxonomy): domain Eukaryota; kingdom Metazoa; phylum Arthropoda; class Insecta; order Neuroptera; family Myrmeleontidae; genus Brachynemurus; species Brachynemurus nebulosus. Next base: position 63,438 of record JAPWDM010000049.1, on the reverse strand, counting down.
CACTTTTTTAAAGAATATCATTACTGTGAAAATTATCATCCATAATTCTAATTAACATTTTTTAATACTTCTATAATATTTTATAAATACATTGTAAAATACAGGCATACTGAAGCACTTTAACGTCTGCTTACTGTACCACTAATCAGCATCTACTCAAAATAATAAATAAAACTTAATTTATATTTTTACTTGTATATTCTTCCACATTTCATAATCCATCACATTTAATTACAAGTTACAATCCAAAATTTTTTTCATAATGCTATTTCAATGTTTCAGAACTATCTATTTCAAGTCAAGGAGTTTGCCAGTTAACCTTATTTTTGCTATTTTATAAATTTTATCGTAAGGAAAACCCAAAATATTTTTGTTAAAAATTTCGTTCTCATATAGAGTCCCCCATAACCCCCTAGTTACGTCGCGTCACTACAGTGGGAAACACGTATTATTTATTAACTAATAACTTGTAGCTATTTTACAGAATTTTAAAGAATTTGGGCTATGATTTCCCTAAAAAATTTTTTAAAAACCCACTCTTAGGGGTGTTTCACCCCTTAAAAATTAGGTGACTCCAATGAAAAAAAATTCTATAGTAATGTAACCTCAGCTAAATCTTTTGACCACTTTTCATCAAAATTGCATAAGGGCTAGTATGGGGAAAATACCAAAATGTGATTTTTCAGGAAATTTTTGAAGGGTTGTTTTACCCCCTAAATATGGGATTGGGCACGTATTATTAAAATATGTTTGTCACTTTGTCAAGTACTACAATATATCTTAAAATGAACAAAATCGGGGGGGGTACACTTCCGTAACATTCCTTGTGAGAGTACTAACCTTCCTTGGGTAAAAGTTTCTGTATAGAAACCATCTCGTCGCACAATTCGTCCCCTCTAATGTCACTTTGATCATTCTCATCTGACATTAGCTCTTCGAGTTGTTTGCATTTGATCAGAAGTTTTTGCCGATCGGGCAGTTTGTCTAGCTTGAAGAGAAATTCAAATTTTGAAGTCTTGGCCTTCAACTGTTCAAATCTTTCTTCCACAGCTGAGTAAGCAGTATCGACTAAGGTAAGAAAAATTCAACTTTAAATTTTTCTTGTGGGTCAGTAAGAGGTTCGTCTCTACCCTCATAGTCAAAGTGTTTCATCTTCCTTCTGGGTCTGGCGGTTTTGAATTTCGCCTCAACTTTCAGCTCTTCAGCCAAATTTTTTGCTTTCACCAAACTAGATACAAATCCATTCTCACGAAAGTCGACTAAAAACTCTGAAATGGATTTCAAATAGGGATGTTATGGATATCCGTAACCGTAACCGAAACTACCGGATATCCGAAACAATTACATATCCGAAACCGAAACCGTATGCGAAAATAAAAGTTTCGGATTTGTTTCGGATAATAACAGCCAACTGCCGTTGGAATACTGAGGTTAAATCGAAGCAAATTTTTGCTACATATATTTCTCTTGATAGATTTCCGTTGACTTGTGTTTGACTTTCACTTTTTGGGGTAAAATTTTTCCCTCTTTCTAAAAAAAAATGTTCACTGAAAGCAGTTATCCGTAACCGTAACCGTATCCGAAACATTATCCGATATTATTACAAATCCGTAACCGAAACCGAAACTGAAATAAATGTTTTTAAAGATCCGTATCCGTATCTATATCCAAAATTTCATATCCGTAACATCCCTAATTTAAACGCGTCTACAGCTTGAGGAAAATTGATCACCTTTGATTGTAACATCTTACTTGCCAAGTTAATTTGAAAGAGGACGTCATACCAGGTTATTAGAGAAACTAAAAAACCGTAATCTTCAACCGTTGTGGCCAAAGAGTTTGCTTCGCTCCTAACATCATCTTCAAACGAGGGATCATCACAAAGATCCCAGAGAGCTTGGCGAACTTCAACGATCTGATATCTCACTGCTTTCAGTGAGTCGATTCGTGCCTGCCTCCGTGTTATACAGAGCTCTTTTAATGTCAAAGGAGACCCAGTACAAGATTCTTCGCACCTTGAAAGACTCTCTAGGAACAAGCTCCAGCGTTTGGTTGAAGAGCTGAGTAAGTTATACAGACGCTGGATTGTTCCAAACAGGGTCACTGTAGGAACTGAAGACTTGGCTGCATTACTAACCACCAAGTTTAAGCAGCCACAAGAGACAAAAAATGCTCTTTTATTTTGTTCGAGAATTCGTTTCTGTAGCCCAGAATGTTTGCCCTTCATGTTGGCCCCGTTGTCGTAGCCTTGGCCTCTACAATTTTGAATGTCAAGGCCATAGTTTTCTAAGGCCTTAAAAACGGTTTCAGACATGCCTTTGCCAGTGGTGTCTATCGAAGCTTTCACATATTTCTACTGTTTTATCACTTTTTTCATGGACATATCGCAAGATTATAGAAAGTTGTTCGTTTCTGCTTAAATTTGGAGTGCAGTCTAAAACTAATGCAAAGTACTTTGCTTCTTTAACTCTATTTAAAATAGATTTTCGTACTTTATTTCCCATTAAGGAAAGAAGCTCATTTTGGATGGTCTTCCCAAGATACGAGACACATCTTCGTTTTTCATTCATTAGAACTCTTGAAATGTGTTCTCTCATCACAGGATCGAACTTGGCTATGAGTTCAACAAGACCTAAAAAGTTTCCGTTGTCTAGTTTGTAAAGTGTTTCGTGGGTCCCTCTAAAGGCAAGTTGGTGCTGTGCTAAAAATTGAGTAATAGCAAGGAGTCGGATGAGAATATTTTTCCATCTTTCCTTTTCTTGTGCAACAATCCTTTGATGTGAATGGTCGATTGTGACCTGCACAAGGCGAGATGCGCGTGGCACAGTGGTGCAAAAGTCTGTCCCTAACCCTAACGTCTTTTTCCCGCGTCCCGCCACACGGTCAGACGACTGCTTTACTGACCTTGGACCTTGGTCGAGCGCATCAGACTACTGTATTTCAAAACTCATTGGGGTAGATAATCGGTTTTACCTTGAAATTCAACTGTAATAGTTTTGAAATAAAGTTCCTTCTAGTTTAAATATTTACGCCCAACATTTAAATCAGTTTCTACGCAAAATTTATTTTTTTACCAAAATTGGCCGATTTTATGCCCCTCTAAAAGGCTCGAGTGTGCGGCTGCATACTTCGCACACCCCTTAGGCCGGCCCGGTTAAGGAATAAAGAAAAAGCTTTAAATGGTCCAACTAGAAAACTCTGCCCCATATTTGGATATTTTCTTTTTCAAAATTTTCACATTTCAAAACGGATATCTAAACAAATAGTAAATGAGATCTGAAACTTCATGATCACACAATGCAAATCGGAATTACACTAATTATACTTGGTGAGATTTTGGCTCCATTTACTGGAAACCGCAACTGGAAACACGAGAATTTTGACCATTACGCATGATACGTGCTAAAAATCATTTGAAGAAAGTAGTGAAATTATTATCATAAAGTATAACTTCATAGGTTTTTTGTTCTCTTAGAGGTCAGAGATGTTTAACAGAAACTCAGAAACTAAAAAAATAATTATAAGAAACACTTTTATTTTAAATGCATAATTTCACCACATTAGTGGTTTCTATAAATAAATCATAAAAAATATTTTAGTCAAGAAATGATTAAAAAGTTTAACGAATCACTTGTATATATTAAAAATTAATTATTAAATATCAAAAAGTAGGGTTGCCAACTTTTTTGAGGAAAATAAAGTATCTAATCTTTTGAATAAGAAAAAATAAAGTATTTGTCAGAAAAAAAGTATTTTCCAAATTTGAGTTTTTTATTGCCTTAAGTACATTTTTTTGTATTTTTAGCACATGCTAACAATTTTTGGTTATCTATGAACGTTTCATAGCTTTACAATATAAGTTTAGATTTAAATAAATAAATCATTCATTTTCTATTTCATTTAGAGAGGATCTATTTTCCTCTGTTCCCCATTTCACATTCATCACCGAAAAAATTTTCTCAATGAAAACTAGGGTTGCGTGAGCAGAAAAAATAAGAAATAATTTTTTTTTTATATTTGGTAAGTTATCACATGCATTTTTAAATAGATATTGCCGTTTTTCAGCAGTATTTTCCTTTACAAATTCTTTGTTATTATTGGTAGATTTTTTTGGATTTATTTAAGTATTATTGATTCAGAATATAGGTAAATCACCCATCTTAATATTTAATAAATCGTTTGGGAATTACGTATCGGAAAGTTTTGTTTAGTGCAATCACAGTCAAGATTCAAATTTCAAAATAAAGTATTTTAGCATACTTTATCTTTATAAAAGTATAAAGTATGTTTGTGAAAAATAAAGTAGGATACTTTATTATAAAGTATGGTTGGCAACCCTATACAAAAAGACTAAATTTATCTTTATTGTCTAAAAATCCATAAATTTTTATTACCTGAACATATCTATTTGAATTTAATAAAATATAAATAAATAATAAAATGTACATTAACATTATACCAAACCAATAGAAAAAAAAGCATACATTAGAAATAATTATAGTCTAATTTTTTAATAATTTGTACATTACTATGAGCAACTACAAATTTAAAAAAAAATATTGAAATATTAAATTATAATTATCTTATAAATTATCAAAATTAGACAGACACAGACTGATTTGTGCAATTTTGTGAACACGTAATTAAATGCTTATAATAATTTAATAATAATATCCCATTTTTTTTTTTCGTTTGATGGCATTTCTAGGTGAAAGGTTGAATGAGAAAATGAAATCTTTTCACGTCAAAATATTGCAGTAAATCGATAAATTATATTTTAACTCTTCTTCAAAATCTTAATTTTATTTTGTAGTAAATACATTATTATAATTTAAAAATGATTTTATTGTACAGAGTGTTTAATGCAAATTGTTCACTTAATAAAATCTGAAATTATTTTATCTGATAAGAAGGTAAATTTACTTTTTTTTAAATCAGTGTAATCTTTGATATTTTCTAATCAATCATGTCGCATTTTTAAACCCTGTTGCTTTGAATAATTAGTATTTTTATAGGGTAAAATCCCCGATTGTGGAACGCGATCCAATACTAAAACAGTTTTGACATTTATATCTTAATGAAGTTATTTCTGAAAGAAACCTCTGATAACAAAAATTATTATTAATAGAATGGTTATTTTTCAATTTAATTTCACCTCGAATTTAATGTTTCCTCACTTAATTTATATATATATATATATATATATATATATATATATATATATATATATATATATATATATATATACATATATATATATATACATATATATATATATATATATATATATATATATTTTAAATTAAGTGAGGAAACATTAAATTCGAGGTGAATTTAAATTGAAAAATAACCATTCGATGAGAATTTTCCCGGGAATATTCCCATTTGGGTAATTATTAGGTATTTTCCCGGGAAAATTCCCAAAACTTGGGTAAAAACGATTACTTACAATTAGCGGTACTATTTTACAAATGCGTTTTTAATTTTATACATATCCACGGGGATTCAGTTTGCGCGGATAAAATCGCGTAAATTGAATCCGTCATTATAAAAGGAAAAATACTGGAAATAAAAGCTACTAACAATTTTACAGAATTTTATAATACAAATTGATAACGAATATGTCGAAAATTACATACTAAAATTTTAAAAATATCGTTATTTTCGATATCGATAATTTTCGACAACGAAAAGTAGGTTTTGATAGTTCTAATATGTTCGGAGTACCCGCAACTTTCTTCTCTTAAGCCTTCAAAAATTTCGTTATTTTTCAGCTACGACGCACGGTTTAGGAGATATTTACAATCAAAAGTTTACGTTTTCGAAAAGTATCGAAAACTAATTTTTTTGAAAATATTCTATTGCTGACCAGATCAATGGGAGTAATGGAGCATAAATTAAGCCATTAATATCAATTTATAATAAATTGTCAGTAAAAGTAATTAAACATATTTAACTGAAAATATTATGTTACTCTTCTTTTCGTCTTACCTAGCTTGTGTAATTATATAGTAACCTTAGTTTAAAGATTATTTATTTACATTTAACAAATATTTTTTATTAAGCAGTGGTTTTGATAGTTTAAATCCAAAATAATACGCTAAATAATAAATTAAAATAAATTTCCACTTTTCGGGAATTTTCCCGGAAAAATTTCGGGTAGAATCCCATCTCTATTCACTTTATACATATCAAAGTGAACTATATGTAGTTGTCTATACGTGAAAAGATGGCAGAAGATGTATGTGTGTATCTCATGTACGTTATATACGTGTTCTTTTTAGGTGTCTGTGCTGATTTTTTAAAGGTATTAATATATTTTGTCCGCTTTTTTATAGATGTCAACAAATTATAAAACAAAAACATTAATAAATCAACATTTTTGGGTTATATTTTCTTAAAAACATATTCATTGATTTAAAAAAAACTTGGTTTCATGCTTATTAAGAAAAAAAAAGGTGCTTAATTTATTTATTAATTTTTATAAGCTACTTTAATGGCACACCTAAAAACAGTGTTCCGTAATGGGGGCTTTTACCCTACTGTTTATTCAAAACAACAGGATAAATTTTTTAGATAGCGTGCATATGTATGGACCGAATCCACCGCGGCCAACTGCACACAAGACATCAGTCATTGATAATCGCTGTATACATACCTGCCATGTCTACACATGGTTAAAAATCATACCGTGATCTGTCGTGTTGAGCGATTTGAGATGACGAACCAGTGAGCTAGTGATACCTTGATATTACCAATGTCGTATTAGAAGATTAGGAAAGGTGAGCCAATGATTCGTTAGCTTTTACCAATACAAGATTGTACGCCTTAAGGAATATAACGGTAAACAGCCGGTTCCCACCGTTGTCATCAATTTTTGTCATGGCGAGCGATTTGAAATGAGCGGCTGGTGATATCTTGATTTCGTATTTAACGATTAGAGAAGATGAACAAATGTATCGTTGATACATTGACTTGAGCAACTACTTTGACAATCATTGAACAACTTGTTACGTAATCGCTATCACCAGTTAACCAATCCTTTTATTTGTACACCCAAAAATGTATTTTTTAAGTATCATCTTTCAATGCAGATTTACCTCCACTATAACTTTCTAATGTCAATTTTCACTAGTTATTTATTAATAAATAAAACCAGTAGTAGCAATAAGGGCATTTGGGATCCTCTATCCCTCCATCCGATATTTTGAGCGACCTCGGATGGAGGTAGACTACCGGAGCGGCTCTAGAAAACTTTGGCGGTGGTGGAGGAATGTGAACGAAAATTTTGTCTAGTCTAACGACATGTAGTGAAATTTTGTCTAACTAAACGGAACCTAACGGAACCTGATCTAGCATAACGGAACCCAACGAAATTTTGTCTAACCTAACGGAACCTAAGGAAATTTGGTCTAACCTAACGGGACCAAGCAAACTTAGCTTAACCTAAGAACTCAAAATTTCCCTAATAGATGGCGCAGCCACCTTTGAGCTTTGTAAATTCCAAGTTTCAATACTACATGGCTAGGCGTTGCTAGGCTGGATACTAGCGATCTCTGTGCGTAAGTTTGAAAAATAGTCAATAGATGGCGCAGCAACCTTTGAGCTCTGTAAATTCCAAGTTTCACTACTAGATAGCGTTGCTAGTATGGATACTAGCGATCACTGTGCGTAAGTTTGAAAAATTGTCAATACATGACGTAGCCACCGTTGAACTCTGTAAATTGCAAGTTTCACTAATAGATGGCGCTCGTAGTCTAGATAATAGCGAATCCGGTGCGTAAATTTGAAAAATTGTCAAAAGGTGGCGCTGAAAATCCGTTTTGGTAGTTAAACTAACCATTATAAGATGGTGTTGCTAGTATGCACCACCGCGATCTCTGTATCTTGATTCATAATTTTATCATATGATTGTATTTTTTTATCTGAAAACAGGTTTATACAGGTTTTCCTCTAAATAAAAAACACTTTTTTTTTTATTTTAATAAATTAATTTAATAGAAAAAGAAAAATCTTTCAATAAATATTTAAATGTTATTACAATAATATTTGTATATGGATATAACATTTTCGATGGCGCAAGTTGCTCCGGAATGATGGCTGCATCGAGGACTAGTGTATGTTGATGTTATGATGCCGAATTTGGGACAAATTGTTGCCTCTTCAAAGTTCATGATGGGCGCTGATGGCATCAGTCGTTTCAGATACCGCACTTTTTCTTCACCTTTCGTATAGATAAGTAGAGTTCAGTGAAGATTGTTTATTAAAATGTATTGTAGTTCCCAGGCCCGACGATAGGGTGGGGTAGCCGGGGCTGCAGCCCCGGGGCCCGGTCTTGGAGAAGGGCCCGTAGCTATCGGTAGGGGGCCTTGGGAAAAGTAGAAAAACTTCTTTTTGCTCGTCGCTTATATGTTTGGAGAAAATTTTTTAAAAATTATGAACTATTCCCGGGGACCGCCATTTCTCTCCACGGCCCTGATAGTTCCTCGTATTCACTATGCCCAACCAACGAGCTGTGCGCTGAATTTTTTCACTTAATCCGCAAAACGGTATTGGTGATTTGAATATATAGTGTTGTAGTATATAATCTTCGCTATAATTTTGTTTCGAAGAATCGAATTTCAATACTGCCAATTCTTTTATGTTGAGTTTCCCCTTTGTTGTGCTTAGCACTGGAAATCAACAATTGCCGCGTCGGGGGTCATTGTGTGATGTCTAGGGTCAAACGGTTCGTCTTAGAATACAGTAACTAATCTTTTCTTTAAAATAAAACTGGTTTTATAGGTGTGAGTTTGCTTAAACTAGTGTACAAAAATAATAACAAAGAATAAATCTTTGACACACACGGATAATTTTTTAGATAAGTTATAAAATTTTAAAAAGTAATTTTCTTAAAATATTGGGAATATGTGCAATTAATTAAGACTAAAAAAAAATATCTATGAAAAGAAACTTTATTAAGAAAACTACTTTAAATTATCGGTATTATAAATAATAAACAAATACTTTACTTTGCAAAATACCACTTTTATTTTTGAAACTGTAACAATATTGTTTCGAACCGTTAGTTCACAATATTGTCACAGTTTCAAAAATAAAAGTGGTATTTTGCAAAGTAAAGTATTTGTTTATTATTTACAAATATGGAGTACCATAAAGTAACGCTCAAATCTATTAATATTATCGATATTATATATTAAGTTTTAAAAATATTAAGAGTAATATTTTTTTTTAGAAAATTTATTCGTAAAATTTGTAAAATATGATTTTTAACGGTGCGAAGACTCTTGCTTTTAACGGAGTACTGTATAGATTAAGTTTCAAATTTTTATCTTTTTAATATGTAAATGAAAAGAATGCGTATTTTACAATAATTAAACATATATGTATATAGAGTGGCTTAAGCTATAGCGAACACTATAATTTCAAATTAAATTTTTTATAATATTGATAAAAACTTATTTGCTAACAAAAATCTGCATATGAATAAAAACTAACTTTTTTCTACTAATAATCGTTTATTTAAATTACACAAGGTTAATAATAGCAAATCTACATACACATTTATGTTAATTTTATATCGAATTATAATCTTCGAGTATTGTTTGTCCTTTAAATAAAGCAAGTTATAACATAATTTTTATTTTTGCATATTAGACTGAAATTTTCGTTCGTAGTATCAGTAGCAATATATCTTCTAATGACGTCAGTAAAACATACATACACACGACTAATTTAAGCAAGCTCATACCTATAAAACCAGTTTTATTTTAAAGAAAACATTAGTTACTGAATTCTAGGCCGAACAGTTTGACTTTAGACATCGCACAATGGCGACCGACGCGGCAATTGTTGACTTCCAAGGCTTTGTAAGCACAACAAAGGGGAAAATCAACATAAAGGAATTGGCAGTGTTGAAATTCGATTCTTCGAAAGAAAATTATAGCGAAGATTATATACTACAACACTATATATTCAAATTACCAATATTGTTTTGCCGATTAAGTGAAAAAGATCAGCGCACAGCTCGTTGGTTGGGCATATTGAATACGAGGAACTACAATACATTTTAATAAACAATCTACACGGAACTCGAATCAGCTATACGAAAGGTGAAGAAAAAGTGCTATATTTGAAACGACTACTGCCATCAGTGCCCACCATGAACTTTGAAGAAGCAACAATTTGTCCCAAGTTGACATCATAACATCAACATACACTAGTCCTCATGCTGCCATCATTCCGGAGCAACTTGTGCCATGGAAAATGTTATATCCATATACAAATATTATTGTAATAATATTTAAATATTTATTGTAAAGTATTTCTTTTTCTTTTAAATAAATTTATTAAAATAAAAAATGTGTTTTTAATTTATAGGAAAACCTGTATAAACCTGTTTCAGATAAAAATATACAATCATATGATAAAATTATGAATCAAGGTACAGAGTACGCGCTGGTTCAGACTAGCAACGCCATCTTTTATTGGTTAGTTTAACTATCAAAAATGATTTTCAGCGCGACCTATTGACAATTTTTCAAATTTACGCACAGAGTTCGGTATTATCTAGACTGCGAGCGCCATCTATTAGTGAAACTTGCAATTTACAGAGTTCAACGGTGGCTACGTCATCTATTGACAATTTTTCAAACTTACGCACAGGGATCGCTAATATGCAGACTAGCAGCGCTATCTAGTAGTGAAACTTGGAATTTACAGAGTTCGGAGGTGGCTGCGCCATCTATTAGGGAAATTTTGAGTTCTTAGATTAAGCTAAGTTCGCTTAGGTCCCGTTAGGTTAGACCAAATTTCCTTAGGTTCCATTAGGTTAGACAAAATTTCATCGGGTTCCGTTAGGTTAGATCAAGTTCCGTTAGGTTCCGTTAGGATAGACAAAATTTCACTAGATGTCGTTAGGTTAGACAAAAATTTTGTTCACATTCCTCCACCCACCGCTGGAAGTTTCTAGAACCGCCCCGGTAGTCTACAACCATCCGAGGTCGCTCAAAAAATCGGATGAAGGGATGGAGGATCCGAAATGCCCGTATTGCTACTACTAAAACCAATTAAGTTAAAGTTAAAATTAAATTTATTGCTTCAAAAATAAGAATTACAGTATCCTAGTCTTTACAACGATAACAGGAAAAAGATAAATCTGAAGGCGTTGTTTTGTCGTATACATATAATTAAAATTTTTATTTAATTATGTGACATACGAGGGTTGGAAAGTTTTCATTAAGTTTTATTAAAATAACGTTGATAAGAGCAAAATGCAACCTAGTGCAGCGGCTTTAAATCGATAGTTTATTATTCATGTTCTATTCTAACGTATTTCCAAACCAGCTGTAAGGCGGCCTGTACACGATCAGTAATACTGTCAATATTTACTGACAAAAATAATGATTCATTATTTTTATAATATAAATTCTATATGCGAATACTTCACTATTATCAGTACATGATCAGTATAATAATGTCAGTATTCCTAATACTGACAGTATTACTGATCGTATACAGGCCGCCTAAGCGTGTTTAACGTATATAGTATAGTATCTTAGGGGAGATTCTTTAAAAGAAGAATTAATCGATTTTTTTCTTTGAGAGTTGTTAGCAAAATTATCCTAAAATTTTATTTAAAAAAAAAAAATAAATAAATAAATAAATGAAAAATAAAAACGTTGTGGGCATTTTAGCGTACGCTCTTTACTATAATTTGATTTAAATAAAAAACTTTTAATGCTTTTTTCTCGAAAGTACGTTTTTTGACATGGTTCTTCATGTATCTCAAAAAGAATTTGAGATATCGACATAAATCAAAGTGCATATTATTCCTCGATACCGTCATTCTGGCAGGAACTAGGATCTTAATGACGGCTGTTTATAGTTTAAAACAAAAAAAAACGGTGATTTTTGAAAATTTATTTTCAAAATACGATTTCTCGCTGGTTTTTTATTTTTTTCTTAGATCTTAATTAATGCCATAACTGTATATGTATATTTTCAGAAAATTCTTGATTTTTTGATTTTGGTTGACTGGGGCTTCCAAAAATTTTTTTGGTGAATCTCCCCTTTAAAATGATCCAAATTATTTTTAAAAAAATTAATTAAAGAAATAATTTTTTTAGCTATATTTTGATCGATTATTCTACTCTAATCCAACATACCTAACTATGAAAATTAAAAATTACAATAACATTTTTTTGTAGTGTAGCAGATAATATTTGGCAGTTCTAAATGTCAAAAAGTAGGGCAAGATTGAACCCGCTGCTTCTTTTAGGTCCACCGCGGATGTGAGGATTGACGCCTATTTTGATGATTATTAGATACTAATCTAATATTTAAAATAAAATTCATTCAGCCTAAAATCACTAATAAAAATACAACGGTACCTCCGGTACTACTAGATGTTATACACAGTTTGGGCGCCGCGCCGAGCCCTCTTCAGAAATAAAACCTAGGTTACGTCTATGCAGATATTGCATAATTTTCCATTCTAGTTCTAGTGAATATCAAATTTAAGATTTTTATGATCATGGAACGGTTATGGTCATGGTCAAGATAATTTTCCTGGTTATGGTAAACCTTCACTTAAGACACTCCATATAAATCATTGGCATGACAATAAAGAGATATTTATCATATCACATACAAAAACATCTACGTTTAAAATAAAAGATCAAGAAGATTGAAACAGCCAAAACAAATTCGACCCACATTTCAATCGCACCATTTGTTATTGCATCGTAAATTCAATAGTCAGTTAACCACAAATGTATCAATTTCTTTCCAAAGATATTATTTACGTATTTTTCTACACCATGTCTTCTATTACACATTTAAAGTCGTTAACATAATTATTTTTATACGTTTTTGAGTTAAAGAAGAAATTATAAAAAAACAAATATTATTGGTAGAATTTGTGGTTAAACTGTTTTCTCTAACATTACGAAAAAATTGGAAAATTTGTAGTTGCATCATTATTGAAGTCAGGTAATGCTAAATTTTTGTATATCGGTTTCATTGTGAACCATGAAATTGATAAATTATTTTTGACTATTATATACAAATCTTTACGGATCTATAAAATTTATTTTGGGAAGAGTAATTTGATTTCTAAACTGCGCAAATGAAGAGAAGTATATAATAATTTAAGAATACTTAATATTTTTTTTTATAATAATTGCAAAAGATATAACAATATATCTTTATATTTTGGTGGCTATTTTCATAATTTTACTTTATTGACTTTCATTGGAAGCACTCTTTGTAGCAAAACAGATATATTCTGCTAAGGTTTTCTAAAACCAATTTTAATTTAATCACAAAATAATTGAAAAAATTATCAAACAACCCGGAAACCAGTCAGGTGTCTTCGCCACTAAACCAACGATCCTCTGTTCGACAGCCGCTCCAGCTCGACAATCATTCAACCACTTATGTATATTGGTACTCTCTCTAATGCGAGAAACAGTTACTATTTTCAATTTCAAATATTATCGAGTGCTTGTGAAACATTACTACGTATCACGAACTTTTGTTCGCATTTAAACATACGCAGTATTCATGTGTTCACTTATCGTTCAGCTCACAAGCACTCGATAATATTTAAAATTGAATATAAAACCAATTTTATTTTTCAAAGTTTTAACTGAATACAATCTAGAAGATCACACAATACACGCAATACACACAGAAAAAACTAACTTAAATACTATAAAAAATTATTAATTAAAACAAAAAAATATATTGTCGAATATAGGTACATAAAATAATATATATTTTCTTACTTCAAGTAACTTTTTTCTATGAGAACTTAATAGTATATTATTGTTGTTTATAGGCTCTTGTGGCCCCATTTTTGTAATTTTGGACGCTGTTTCAAAATTCGGAGGGAAAACATCCATGGCCACAGAAATAAGCTTACGAAACGAATCTGAATAAATTATTTTCCAACCGAAAAAATATGAATAAATTAAAAAAAAAAAAAAATAATACACCGGCATATTCATAAGCGGGCGACAATACACGTACGTCGCGTGGCGTCGTCCGCTTAGAGAGATCATATAAAGGTGTTTCTCTACACAGTCATTTCATTTAAATTATTCATTCAGTCATCAACAATTAATTTGAAAATATTGTCTTTTTCGATTGCTCCTCCCCTTTTCAACACGTTTTCAGCTGTTCCAGGTGACGATTTTAAGCGTCGTTTTGATGATGTGTATGTGAGACAAGACAATTTCGGCCGGAACGTCATCTCCTAAGGATTTTTTTGATCAGGGTTTCAGGGCTGGGAACTATTTAAAATGATTTTATTTTAAATACGTATTTAAAATACAAAATGGCATTTTGCATTTTCTATTAGCGAATTTCGAAAACTCGAAATTCAGCTATTACAGTAGGTGTCATGACGCAATCTGAGTCCGGGACTATGGCAGAAATCTGTTTTGAGGTCCCTAGAATACGAAAATGATATTCACTAAAATTTATATATATATATATATATATATATATATATATATATATATATATATATATATATATATGTGTCGCCACGATAACTCTCGAACGAAACGTCTAATGCTTATGAAATTTTGTGTGCGGACTGGATTCTGAATTCGCTCGGCTAAGTTCGTTAGCCAGACACGTCGGATGCCCAGAAGTAGGTTTTCTGGCCATTTTTTATCATTCGATCCTATCATAAGGCAGTTCAATTTTTACATCGTTGAAAAGGAAAAAAAAAATTATGAAGAAAATATTCTTATAATTTTCTTTCTATTTTAAGTATTTTTCGAGAAAATGTAAATTTTCACTTTTATTCTTTCTTTGTTAGTCTAATAAGTAATTTATATTTATATCTCAGTTCTTTATTAAGTATAAAAATATTTCACTTTTTTATTAAAGAATTTTGTGAGAACAAGTGAAAACTATTCACATATATTTGATATAACACACATACATGTATAGAGTTTTGTTTCTCATTTATTGCATTATAATTAGCATGGTTCTATCCCATGTTAAAAAATGTAAATTAAACAGATTTTCTAAGCTAATGTAATGAAGAATTTTTTTTTTTTTATTGAATTTTTAAGTAAACAAGAAATTGAAGATTATGTTATGATATAATATTATTAAATATATGAAACAAAACAAAGTATGTATAATGTACATATGTATGCACGGAAAAATATTTTGAATCGATTTTGAAAATTTTTTCACTAATAATTAATAATGTTAAAGAATTAAACCATTTCAAATGTATTTAAGGTATTTTATGTGAGGTCAAGGTTTTCGGGACCTAAAACGGCCAGAAATTAATTAACCAATCGATTTTAAAAATTTTTTCACAGTTAGTAAGTTAAAGTATTTGAATTAATTAATTAAATGATGTCCGCAAGAAGCGTACGGACTGCCATAGATTATATGAGATCCTTAGAACCCTTTTCTTACTGTTAGAGTACTAGACTTGTATGAGTTTCGCCAGGATTTACTGATCCCATAATTGTAAAAAATAAACTAAACGACCAATTTTAAAAATTTCTTCACTGTTACAGAGCTAAACTATTTTAGATAGATTTAGAATACATTATGTAAGGTCCGCCAGGGTCCACAGGACCCAAAAGTGTCAAAAATAAACTAACTGACCGATTTTGAAAATTTTTTCACTGTTACAGAGCTAAACTATTTTAGATAAATATCGATTACGTTATGTAAGGTCCGCCTCGGTCCATAGGACCCAAAAGTGTCAAAAATAAACTGCCTGATCGATTTTGAAAATTTTTTCACTGTTACAGAGCTAAACTGTTTTAGATAAATATAGATTCCGTTATGTAAGGTCTGCCAAGGTCCATAGGATCCAGAAGTGTCAAAAATAAACTAACTGACCGATTTTGAAAATTTTTTCACTGTTACAGAGCTAAACTATTTTAGATAAATATAAATTACGTTATGTAAGGTCCACCAAGGTCCATAGAACCCAAAAGTGTCAAAAATAAACTAACTGACCGATTTTGAAAATTTTTTCACTGTCACAGAGCTAAACTATTTTAGCTAATATAGATTACGTTATATAAGGTCTGCCAGGGTCCATGGGATCCAAAAGTGTCAAAAATAAACTAACCGACCGATTTTGAAAATTTTTTCACTGTTACAGAGCTAAACTATTTTAGATAAATATAGATTACGTTATGTAAGGTCTGCCAAGGTCCATGGATCCAAAAGTGTCAAAAATAAACTAACCGACCGATTTTGAAAATTTTTTCACTGTTGGGGAACTAACTATTTTAGATAGACATACATTACGTTATTTAGGGTCCGCCAGGGTCCATGGGACCCAAAAGTGGTAAAAATAAACTAACCGACCGATTTTGAAAATTTTTTCACTCTTACAGAGCTAAACTATTTTAGATAAATATAGATTACGTTATGTAAAGTCTGCCAGGGTCCATCGGATCCAAAAGCGTCAAAAATAAACTAGCCGACCGATTTTTAAAATTTTTTCACTGTTGGGGAGCTAAGCTATTTTAGATACATATAGATTACGTTATGTAAGGTCTGAAATGTCAGTAGGACCTAAAAGTGTCAAAAATAAAATAACTGACCGATTTTGAAACCCTTTTACTATTACCAAGGTAAACTATTTTAGATAGGTACAGGTTGTGTTATCTGAGATCCACAACTGTCCTGCGGATGCAAATGCGGCGTAGAATGCTACACAACGGGTTTTGAATATATATATATATATATATATATATATATATATATATATATATATATATATATATATATATATATATATATATATATATTACATAAAGTCCGCCTAGAATATACGGTCGAGCTGATTTTTTAATGAGGTCCACCGGGATCTTGCAGATCCGAAAACGCCAGTAATAAGCTATCGAACCGATGCTAAAAAATTTCTCACTGCTAGAGAATTAAATTATTTTAGATGGATACAACTATGCTGCACAAAATTCGTTCGGGTTCTTGGGTCCCCAAAACTACCAAAACTAATTACCCAGCTGATTTTAAAAATTCTTTTACTCTTAGAAAGCTAAACTATTTTAAATAGGTACAGGTCTTAGATGAGATCCGCCAGTGCCCAAGATTTGGAAATTCGCTATGTTATGCAGATGCTGCGACAGGGGTATTTTAAATTAGTTCGGTCAAACCATTTTCCATTTTGTATTTTTAATGGAAATGTGAATCCATTTTGCATTTAAAATGAAAATGCATGTATACTCAAATTTATGTGTAGGGTAAAAGCCCCTATACCCGAACGCGTCCAATACTCGCACAGTTTTGATATTCTATTTATTAATGAAGTTATTTCTGAAAAAAAAAAAAAAAAAAAAAAAAAAACGATAAATATTAAAATTGTTCGAGTATTGAACGCGTTCGGGTATATTTTTGAGTAACAATATTTCAATAGTTAAATTTCGTTTTCATATCATACAAACTTTATATAATTTTCTCAAAAGACTGCCCCAATTTCTTAAATTTTTGACATTTTTTAACT
This sequence comes from Brachynemurus nebulosus, assembly GCA_035578155.1. Classification (NCBI taxonomy): domain Eukaryota; kingdom Metazoa; phylum Arthropoda; class Insecta; order Neuroptera; family Myrmeleontidae; genus Brachynemurus; species Brachynemurus nebulosus. The sequence goes on along the minus strand of JAPWDM010000049.1, from coordinate 45,917 downwards.
TCTTTTTATTAATATAGTTAAATAATAATAAGAAATTTATGAATTTTAAAGTAACAAAAAAAACATTTTGCATTCTATAATCCATTTTAAATAGCTATTTTCCATTTTCTATTTTAAATATGTTCAGCAAAAGCATTTTCCATTTTGTATTCTAAATGCATTTTTGGAAAACATTTTCCGTTTTCTATTTTAAATGGATCCTACGAACCATTTTTCCCAGCCCTGCAGGGTATACGGTAAGCCAAGACGACGTTTTTCTCGCTCGTTAATCCAATTCAGGAGAAAACTTTCTTTTTGTTTGCCAGTACATTTCTGAAAGACGAAAAGCCTAAACGACCCGTTTTTTTCCTCTTTTAGCGAATTTCGAAAACTCGAAATTCAGGTATTACAGTAGGTCTCATGACGCAATCTAGCGCCTGGGACTACGGCAGAAATATGTTTTGAGGTCCCTAGAATACGAAAATGATTCACTACAATTTACATATATATATATATATATATATATATATATATATATATATATATATATATATATATATATATATATATATATATATATATATATATTTCAATTTTTTGAAGAATTTTATGAGAATAAGTGAAATCTATCCACATATATGTATTATAATAAAGAAAGTTTTGTTTCTCATTTATTGAATTATAATTAGCATGGTTCTGTCTCAAGTTGAAAAATGAAAATTAAGCAGCTTATGTAATGACGATATTTTTTTTTATTGAATTTTAAATAAACAAGACATTGAAATTTATGTTATGATATAATATTATTAAATATGAAACAAAACAACATAATATGTATGTATGCACGGAAAAAAATTTTAAATGAATCGATTTTGAAAATTTTGTCACTAATAATTATTAATGTTAGAAAGTTAAACAATTTTAAATGGATTTAAGGTATTTTATGTGAGATCCGTCAAGGTTTTCGGGACCTAAAAAGGCCAAAAATTAATTACCCAATCGATTTTAAAATTTTTTTTACAGTTAGTAAGTTAAAGTATTTAAATTAATTAATTAAATGATCTCCGCAAGAACCTTACCGACTGCCATAAGTTATATGAGATCCCTAGATCCCTTTTCTTACTGTTAGAGTACTAGAGTTGTATGAGTTTCTCCAGGGTTTACTGATCCCATAATTGTAAAAAATAAACTAAACGACCAATTTTGAAAATTTTTTCACTGTTACAGAGCTAAACTATTTTAGATAAATATAGATTACGTTATGTAAGGTCCGCCAGGGTCCATAGGACCCAAAAGTGTCAAAAATAACTAACTGACCGATTTTGAAAATTTTTTCACTGTTACAGAGCTAAACTATTTTAGATAAATATCGGTTACGTTATGTAAGGTCTGCCAGGGTCCATAGGATCCAAAAGTGTCAAAAATAAATTAACCGACCGATTTTGAAAATTTTTTCACTGTTAGGGAGCTAAGCTATCTTAGATAGATATACATTACGTTATGTAGGGTCCGCCAGGGACCATGGGACCCAGCAGTGGTAAAAATAAACTAACCGACCGATTTTGAAAATTTTTTCACTGTTAGAGAGCTAAACTGTTTTAAATAGATATAGATTACGTTATGTAAAGTCCGATAGCGTCAGTGGGACCTAAAAGTGTCAAAGATAAAATAACTGACCGATTTTGAAAATTTTTTTACTATTATGGAGGTAAACTATTTTAGATAGGTACAGGTTGTGTTATCTGAGATCCACAACTGTCCTGCGGATGCAAATGCGGCGTAGAATGCTACACAACGGGTTTTGAAAATACTATTACTGTTAGAAAGATAAAATATCCTATATATATATATATATATATATATATATATATATATATATATATATATATATATATATATATATATATATATATATATGGTCGAGCAGATTTTTTAATGAGGTCCACCGGGAAAACGCCAGAAATAAGCTACCGAACCGATTCTAAAAATTTTCTCACTGCTAGAGAACTAAATTATTTTAGATGGATACAACTATGCTGCACAAAATCTGTTCGGGTTCTTGGGTCCCAAAAATACCAAAACTAATTACCCAGCCGATTTTAAAAATTCTTTTACTCTTAGAAAGCTAAACTATTTTAAATAGGTACAGGTCTTAGATGAGATCCGCCAGTGCCCAATATTTGGAAATTCCCTATATTATCCAGATGCTGCGACAGGGGTATTTTTTTTTTTCGCTTGTCACTTACGTTTTTGGAAAAATTAATAGCATGTCACCTGGTTGGCGTTGTTCCGGCACCTAAAATTTTAGACGTTAAACCCTGATGTGGGGTATTATAAACAAAACTTATTAAACATGGTCACTGCATGTCTTAGCTTTTGTGGCGTAGCTATTCTCCTCAACGTATACTGTTGTTCATTGTTACTAATCTACTCGAAAGACATATATTTGAAAATGAAATGAAAAAACTTCAATTGCAATTTAATATAATAGTCCAAAACCTTAAAATTTTTACTTTCCAAAAAAATCGATACTTTCCTTAATATGAAAATAACCGCATAAAGAATAATACCTATTATACACGTCTGACATTAATAAACATAAACTATATGTTAAAAATCAAAATACTGAAACTATGACTTAAGTGAATTAAGTTATAAAAATTTATTAGTTGCCTATCCACCGGTACCAAAAATCGGTAATGGAAAAGTTGTAAATATTTTGATTCGAATAATAAAGTACATAATTGACCTTGAACTCAGCCATTATGATACGTGGTCTACAATACCTACATTAAAAAAAAAAAAAATTAAAAAAAAAATTAAAAAAAACAACTAAAGATTTTAATAAATTATATTTAATTAATTATACTAGCTACAAACTGATAAAAAGATTTTGCGTTATGTATCAAATATAACGACTTGTCACTCTCACAGCAAGCTAAGAACGCTTAAATTACCTAGTTTTGAGCAAAAATCGACAAATTGGCACAGCACGCAATCAATACCATTATAAATCTTTACATACTTGCTCATTATACTGTATTTATGATCAGTATAATAAACAATAAAATTTTACGTTGGTTAAAATTTTTAGATGGATGGTTGTGATTATATATATATATATATATATATATATATATATATATATATATATATATATATATATATATATATATATATATATATATCCGCACGATAACTCTCGAACGAAATGTCCTTCTTTTACAAAATTTGGTGAAAATGTTACAAGTTCCAAAACCTTGGATGAGTTCTGCAACCAGACACGTCGGATGCCAGGAACATGGTTTTTGTTCTTGCAAAAAATTGGTTTTTCGCCAAAATTTCCAATTATTCAAAAATTTTTGCGAAATTTTTTTACACCATTTAAAAGAGGAGACAAAATTACATAAAAAAGGGCTTTAAACTATGCTTCTATGTCAACTAGTTTCCGAGAAAAACTATTCTTTATAAATGGAAATTCGCTGTGTTATGCAGGATGCTGCGACAGGGGGATTTTCTTTTTCTAATCCAATCACTAGATTAGACAAATAAAAAATATTCGACCCTACAAAACCTTCACTTACTCAAATTGTTACATTGATACTCAAAATTTGTCTTCTTATAAATAAGATTAGCGGTTCGATAAGTGAGGTTCGGAAAGAAAATTATTTCGCTTTTTAAACATTTAAGTACATTTCAGCTTGTATTTATTTGATTGTGGGAAAATAAAAATAAATCAAATTTAAAAAAATAATTAAATAAATAAAAATAAAAAAATAAAATAAAACCAAAAGTTAAGAAAATGCTTCATCACTTTTAAAAATTTTTTTCCTTTTTCGTATTGGGTTAAATGATGTATTATTGACTACGGAGTAGGTAAAGTGGGTCCGAAATCCTTCAGTAGTATCCCGTTGATTTTTATTATCTATGTAAACTGGCTCCCTGAATGGTCAGCAAGTGTGGGTCATCTAGCGAGTGTGTTTTTGTGTGTATACGCTGCAGTTCAAACATATTGAAACCCTCTAGACAAGAGTAAGGCTTATATTATTATGAAAAATATTTTCTTGCTAATGAGTAATGTTTAATTTATTGATTTGTCAAATTTAAAATTGATTCTGTCGATATCTACGAATTGTTAAGGTTAGGTTACTCTAGTTAGTTTTCACAATATAGGTACTATATATGTTAAATATCTAAATTAAATTATTATTCATAGTTGTGATGTTCATGGATTTTTGTAGAGTAGTGTACATATACCAACATAATTCTTTGTTTTTAACTGCTTCAATAGAAAAAAATATATGTTAGGCCCCTGCAGAGTAGGGAGCCAGTTTACATAGATGTTTAAGAGACCCGGGAGCCAGATTACACTGTAAAAATGGTCAAGGGAGCCATTTTACCTTCGTCCAATAACCAATATCTTTAGAATAACATTCAAAAGAAATTATGAATCGTTTTGAATCGGATTTCTTAAACAATTTCGAGCGGTTCAAAACGTTCAAAAACACCGCTCCACTGTGCATAGGATTTTGGAGTCTTTCACCTTAGTCGATTATTGTTTTCCACTACGAGTCAGTTATAATTTCATAATTAATTCAGATGGCGTTAACAATAAGCATAAATGAATAAACAGCATACACGTTTTAAAACTTTTCATGCGTTTTTCTCGAAACTACGTTTACCAAGACAATAGGCAGGATAACTTTAGGAATTTTCATCCGATTGAATTAAATTTTTACCAGGAGCTTTTTAGATAAATTATTATCTAGAGCAGTACACAAGATTTTTAAAATTGATAAATAAATAAATTTTTCATAAACAAATTAAAGTTGACTTTTTTATAGATTTTCAGAATTTTTTTTCAAACTGGTGCCATTTATGGATAAGTAAAATTCTTTTAATAATCTTGTGTACTACCTTGGTAAAACTAATCTTGTTCGCTCTGATTCGACAACAACAGTTTTTATTTTTCACTATAGGTAAAATGTAACCAAAATGTATAGTATATAAACAAGTTGCTTGTTAAATATAATTTACTGTTCGTTAATGGCCATATGGATCCGAAACATGTCACAGATATTTAAAAACTTTAAATAAAGTGGTATTATCCAAGTCAAAAATTGTCTTTTAATTTTAATTTAAAACTTGTTTATATTCTGACTTCTGTTTAAAAATTGTTGTGCTGCTCACCATGAACCTTTTTGAAAAAAAAAACCTTAACTTTGAACCTGCGCTCGCGTCTCCATGTTTTTTAATAATAAAAAAAAGTATTTTTTGTATATCTCAAATCACATATGTACTCTAGAAAGTTTTATATTTATCGCATTGTTCATTGCAAGAAAAAAAATTCTACATTAAAACCTTTTTTATTAACGTTTTAAGAAGATATAACGCCTTAAAAAGAGACTGTTGGTGGATTTATATTAATAAATAATTTTTTCGCCATATTCATTATGGATTTTCATAAAGTAAAATTATCTACTACTTTGTGAAAAATAATGTACCTCTAGTTATATTTAATTGAAAATTTTAGAAAATTAAAAATTTTTTCGCCTAATTTTTTTAATAAATAACCTTGTGTAAACTGCATAATAATAAAGTTTTTTCCCCTTAAAGTAGTTACCTCGACATTCAACTTTTCGAGAGAATAGTTTCAAATTTTAGTAGTATAAAGAAGAATGCTATATCTGATTGTCCTTGTAATTTGGGAAAGATTGATCGCTTCTGAGTTAAGATAATTAGGGTTAAAGTTTGTATCTACTCCATATATTAGATCTCAAAATTCTGACTACGTACCCTTATTTTGTATTTAACAATATAATGACTCGACAGAATTCAATAAAAAACTAATGAAAGAAAGTAAGTCCTGAATGTAAAGAAAATATTGAATTATTTGTTGATCGTTTTGAATTGAAGATATCATCAACGAAATTATAGCATTTTAATAAATACACCAATTTCAAGCAACTGAACCGAAGCAGTCTGGCAACGCTGTATATTAAATAACTGGTTTATTCGTATTTACTTTTATACAGTACATATGTAGGTCACACAGAATACTATAATTATTGAAAATTCATGAATAGCGTTTTTTGACCTTTCACCGCTTACGTAGCGAAAACGGTGATAGATACATTAAAAAGAGTGAAGACCTTTTTTGTAGAGAATCGAATTCTCTACAAAAAAAGTCCGCGAGAGCACCTGTCTATCTTGTACAGGTGAAAAAATACAGCGCTCCAAACGCATACGCATACCACTGAATATGTTTGTTGGGTAAATCACAGTGATGCCAAAGCATTTATCATAAAAAACTTTGATAGTATCAGTGTGTATACACAGGCTGTTTGAAAGTATGCATATACATATTCGTATGAAAAGTAGTACTTTGGTAGTACGTATCAACATCTATCCACTAACAGACAATAATGGCATAAAGTAATTTTGGGTTGCAATTTTTTCTACTAGAATGTCACAAGGTAACTACCTTAAGGACCCACAAAAAATTAAGGACCCACATTTTATTTTTTGTGGGCCCCTAAGGGGAGAAAACTTTATTATTATGTATAATCCAGCCCACAGTACGGCTCAATATAGTGATTTGCCTGTGTAAACTTGTTATACCAAAATTATTAATTAAATAACAGTGTAGTCATGACAAATCGCTCATACTACAAATTATGTTTTAAAAAAGACCAAAAAAATAACTTTTACGTTTTACCTAAATAGTTAAATTATAAATTCGAAATTTTTTTCTTTAATTAAAATATTAGAAAGACCACTTAAGTACTTAACTGAATATTTATTCCAAATTAATATTCATCAAGTGATTAGAATTCAAACATAACTCCGTTAATGTTATTCGGATACATATAAATTTAAAAAAAAAAAGATTGTGTTATTTTTATTTATGACGTGTGAAAAATAAACATTACACTTTTTTAATTGATTCGCAAATTGTGTTCTGAATTTTTTATGATGACTTACAAATTGCAAATTAATTTTTTTTTATTTAGTATCGAAATAGTTATAGTTCAATTTCAGTTCCAATTTTTAGAAAATAATTTTTAACAAAAACTGTAATATTTTGTGGTCTTGTTTTTGCAAATTCAAATAAAAAAATTGTTCAATTTCATAGGTAGGTAGGTATATCAAACTCGTGTAGCTTTTTGCAGTACTGCCGCCAAAAAATTTTTCCACGCCGTCTAACATTTTTCAAAATGGCATATTTCGTAAAATTTGAAGTTACAAAGAACTTTCATAAGAAAATGTATAGGTATAGAAAAACGTAAGAAATTAAAAGGAAGAAAATAAATTGCGAATATTAACAGAATAATTAATTTCTTTTTTAAAATCTTTTTTTAAAAGAAAACTTCTTTGTATTTGTTTTTAATGGTATTTTTAAAATTTGTCGTTTCGAAACATGCAGAAAATTGTTTTATATGGCATTAAATATATCGGTTTACACGTTACCCATTCTTGAAAAAAGAAGTAATATTAATGTCCCGTTGTTATTTGTGGTTTATTAGTAAAATATAATATTCTATTAAGTAGAACTATAGGCAACCATAGCAACAAGGTTCATCGTTACATACAGGTACAATAATCAGTGTTAATTTGACATCTTGGTTTATCGAAGTATAACTAAGGTTATTTTAACCCGTCAATGATTCCAGAAAATTACTACAAACTTCAGAGAAACTTAAATATATGTAGATGCAGGTGCGTACACAAGGGGGAAAGAGGTCAAAGTCGTACACTAAATATTATTTAATTTTGAATATCATATAGGTAAAATTTCTATAATTATACTGATTATTGAATTATTGTCACCCTCTCCAAGAAACTTTTGGATTGCGAAATTACTAATTATCCGTTTTTTTTTTTTTTTACTCGTTAGCTTTATTTCAAAGGGGAAAACCAATTTTTTGAAAATTGAAAATATCGACCTACTAAGAAGCTTGTAGAATACTCCACTGTGTAGATGCATTTATTAAAAAAATTTAGCACTAATAATTTCTTTTCTCTTAAACGTAACGATTAAAATCGTAAAAATTTATATACATAGGTACGCGTTTGTATTTGCGGTAATTATTTATATGTTTATTAAAACAGTGCAAAAGAAATTGTATTTTTACACTTGGATACCAAAAGTGAGCAGGAAACTAAATATAGTTTAAAATAAATAAATACATTATAAAATCTAATTAAAATAAAAATATGTACATTTATAGGTATTTTTTGTTATACCTAAATGATATTAAATTTCGTTTACGTACAATACAATTTATTGTATATACATTTTATATATATATATATATATATATATATATATATATATATATATATATATATATATATATATATATATATATATATACCTATATTTCTGCACATCACTTATTTTTGCTAAAGTACACGCGTATTTAGTAGCTACAGCAATGAATTAGGTGTTACTCTGATAATGGTTTATTTGTTGCAGTCTACTTATTTGCACTACAAGGCAGTTCTCCGCTTTTTTTTTTCACGGGTACATTATCATCACAAAACAAATTATGTAAATTGTACAATTTATTATTAAGGAATGATAAAAGTTTTATTAAAATAAATAAATAAAATGCTATTTCCGGTTTTTAATATTAAAATATATGAATACAGTTTGACTTGCGTATATATGGTATGCTCCTTTTTTATATATTTTACATATACCTAACTGGGTTATTCCACGGTCACTCACGTTACATTTTACTGCAAAACTGAGGCAAAACCACTAATTTTATATAGGAAGAATTGCAAAATAACAATATATCTTTCAGTAAAACCTTTCTTTATTAACTAAATAATTTTATTTAATAAAAAATAAAAAAGGCAGGCTTATGAATATATTTAAAAAAGTGTCTTATTTTTCTGGTAACTCATGTTACACATGGAGACATGGTTTTCGCAGTCATTTAAGTTGGGGTTGAATCTCTGTTCTATTTAATTACTGTAGATGATTTAAAAATTATACAAAGATAAAATGAATTCTCTTTATTTAGTTCAGATTAAAAGAACAAGCTTCTATGTTAAAATAAAAATTTTAAAAATTCTAAGAAAAGTCACTCATGTTACACCACTTTGGTCACTCACGTTACTTGTACAAAGGTCCATATCATCCACATATATTTCTTAAGGGAAATGAAAAAATACTTAAAATTAACTGATTAATTAATATTTCACTGATAATTATTACAACTGGGCACTCAAATTAGGTATTATTACGAAAATAAATCATTTTCAACGTACACGAAAATACCACGAAATTTCGGTGTAAAAACGGGGGAAGTGGGGGCAGGGAAATGTGGAATCCCTAAAAGACACATTCCGGATACTAACTCAATACATATACAAAATTTCAGAGTTATGGGTTTTTTTGGGGGCCTGTAAGCGTGACACAAACAACGAAAACGTTGAAAAAAACATGAAATTGTGGCATAAAAATGGTGGAGGTGAGGGTTAAACATTGTAACCGCCCAAAAGCACACTCAACGTACCAACTCTATCAAAATACAAAATTTCAACTCCCTAGGGTAATTCTGCGAGGCTATAGACGTGTCAAATTCCCCAAAAATAGTTTTTCCGCTCTCTACTACCTCCAAATCGCACTTGGAAGCGAAAGTTTGGATATATTGTGTACCTATAATAGACCAAAACGTTATACCCAACTGGTTTAGGAAAGTTTGATAGTTTTGGTGTCCCCTACGACTCCCTAGAAGGATTCAAATTTTGTAACATGAGTGACCGGTCACTCACGTTACACATTTCAATTTCTTATATAATATTCAATTTGAAACATAATGTCGTATAAGCATGGGTTTAAGCATCAGGCACTTATGAACAAAGAAAATAATATTACAAGTATCAAATTGAAGAAGTGTATCAAGCCTAATACTAAAAAATGTTCTTTTTGGTCACTCATGTTACAAAATTTTGAGGCTATCTTTGTTGTTAATTTTTTTAGTGATATTGTTGAATGTTTTGGGCGTGCTTCATATGTAACAAAGGTGTACACACTTAATATTAAATCATATCATTGTTTTCTATATATTTCGCGAGAATTCACAGTTATTTAAAAATTCCTTGCAACACTTTTCGTGAAGCGGTACATCAAGTACAGCAAGACAGTGAAAATTTTACTCTAATTGTCAAAAGTCACAACTGATGTCTATAATTTCGGTGTTTCCAGATAGTAAATTTTGTTTAGTCTGTGCTCTATTTGACTTACTTTAAATAAACCACATTTAATTTTTTGCATTTATGTCGCATTTTCATGGAATAACCCAACTATAAAATTGTATTATTTTATTTTCAGGTATTTCTACAAATTATCAAAAGAAAAATTGTAAAAAAAAAAAATTGATAATAACTTTGGAGGTTAAAGGTTAAACGTTAATATGTTACAGTCGGCGGTGTGAAAGTGTTACAGCATGAAACTAAAATCACAGTTTCATAGTGAGATTTCAGCATTACCAGTATTCTATAAATCAGTTTAACTTTTAGATACATAATTGTTCGCCCTTTAATACATAAACAAGCAGTAAAAATTTAAGAAATCAGATTAAATATGGGCCGGCATATAACAGCTTAGCGAGGTAATATAGTTTTTCTACTCCTGTTAAAGAACACACTCATTACATATCCGTTAATTGTTGAGAAAGTTAGGCATTATTCAAAGGTATGGAGGAATGATCATTACTCAGTACCTTTTGGCCAATGAAATCACCGTATTAACCAGTATTCAATGGGTTTACGATTGTTTTGTGAATAATATGTGTATAAGTTTTAACTTCATATACAGCAAGGATTCTTTTTATAATACAGCCTGAGCAGATAGAAATGCAATTGTATTTCTATCTCTTTTTAAATACAAATGCAGAATATACAGTTTGATAACTATAACTTGCGATTTCGATGTGTATGGAATACAAATGTATTTGATAATTATTTGCAATACATTTTAGTGCAAAATATTTAATAATAATCAGTTAAAAACTTATAGGTACTTTTATAAAAAAATAAATGTATTTCGTAAAAAAAATGCATTTCATATTTAATACAAGAAACATTCTGTATACAAGTTACATATTCGTGGTACATGCTTAAAAAGAAGAAAAAATACATTTCTTTCCTTCTTAAAAAGATTACGAAATATGTTTCTTTCTTTCTTGCACGTATATTATAAAAAGAATCCGTTCTGTATGTTGCGTAGTAACGTGAAGTAAACAAAACAATTTGAATTTTATTTTGATAGTTTTCATAGATACATAATTATGTATACAAACATTTAATGAAATTAGAGATAGATTAAAAATTTTGTCCTTTTAATTTAAAATCCTTATTCAATTTTATTTAAATCAAAAAGAGGCAAGTCGTAGAAAAAGTATAGTACTCTACTCGCTTGCAATGACTATTACTCACTCACATGCATTACGACACTCGCCTCGTAAACTCAGCTCGTGTCGCAATTTCATCTTCGTGCTTGATAGCTATCATTACCAGCTCGTTGAATAATATACTATTATGGACCAAAGTTTCTTTACTTATTTTGTTAGGTAGGGGAAGGTCGCCCAAAGCGGGTACCCCTCTTAAAGCGGGTAAGCGCTTATAATTATATAGTTGTATTGAATGTTTTTGTTAGGTCGTGTGTATAGCGAGATTAACCGAATATCAACCAATATCAATCGGTTGCACTTGAACGGTTGTGTTATTTAATGTCTTAGTTAAGCGTCATCAAATTGTTTTGTTGGTTTTGTTCAAAATTTTGACGATAAATATTCTGTGACTAGTCACAAACCTTTTTATTTGTAATTTTTTTGGTATTACCGTATTATGTTATTATTATTTTACTTTTGATATAGAAAAAGATAGACATGTATCGGCTTTCATTTGTAAATTATTCTAAGTTAACAAAATTAAGTCTTTTAAGTAGACAAAATACAAGCATCTTAATGGAAAAAATTGTTGGAAGGGAAAAAAAATAAAAAATCTTTTTACGACGGAATGAGGGAAAAAGCTTAAAAAAAATATTTCTGCCTTGTTTGTGGTGATTTTGATGTGGAGCCACCTGAAGTAATATACTCCAATCTGGAGGTTGTAAAGAACATGGTGTATTCCTGTTTCGCCTGTTCTCGTTTCGCCTGATATTAAAATTAGGTGCGCTTTGGTTGCGTTTTGCCTGACCATATGTTACATGGAAATAAATAGTAGTGATTCGCCTGATCTACTAGGTACAGGTAGTAAATGTGTATATTTACCACTTTACCGTAATTAAGTATATAAGCTTTTCTGTAGTCAGCATCAAAAATATAATTTTTAAATAAAAATGTCTGATGTTGAGTTTGTCGAATCAAAGCGCGGTGCTCCTGTTATGTTATATAATGGTTATAAGTTAAATAACGATGTTCTTCAAGAAAATGTAGTGGCAGTGTGACAACGAACAAGGAAATGAAAGTAGTTGCTGAAAGAGACCATATTTATGTTATTAACTGTGCAAGTAATGAAGTTGAAAAGTGATGTTTAATTGTAAAAAACGGGTACGTGAAGAACTGAAACCAATTCCTACAACTTTTGAGCAAGCGATAACGAAAGTCAAAGATGCTGGTCTTGATTTTGTAACAGAATTGCCTACTTTTTCCTCCAAAAAATCATCTTTATATAAAATGCGTCAAAAAAGTCTTGGGGTGACAAAATTGTTAAGCCGATCTGAACTTATTTTCCCCGAAATGTTAATTAAGAATTTCCTACTTATCGATGACGGATCTGATGATAGAATACTGGCATTTCCGAGTAAGCAGTTAACGCACTTACTGCAAGAAAGTGACGAATTTTTTACAGACGGCACTTTTAAATCTTGTTGCAAGCAATTCGCTCAATTATATACTATACACGCAGATATAGGCAGTAATTCAACTGCAACAAGTATTATTCCAACAGTGTATGCACTTCTTCCCGACAGAACAGTTAACACATACAAAATATTATTTTCCTGGATCAAGAGTCACTTTCCTGATTGGACACCGAAATATTTTAAGACTGATTTTGAAGTTGCTGCAATACAGGCCATAAGAAACATTTTTCCATCGACCATCATAACTGGATGTAAGTTTCATTTTAACCAATGCATATGGAGAAAAGTGCAAGAATGTGAGTTAACAAACGAATATAAAGAAAATGAAGAAATCCGAAGTCATATTCGTTTATGCGCATCTTTAGCACATATTCCTCATTATGCTCTAGAAGATGGTTGGTTGTTTATTATGGAAAATTCGCCAAACTGTGACAAAATTACCAAATTCAACGACTATTTTGTAACCCATTGGATGAAAAATGAAAATATAGGAAAAATTTGGAATTGCTTCGGTTTAGGTCATAGAACTAGGAATGCTTTGGAAGGATGGCACAATCGCTTAAATCGAAATATTGGAAAAAGTCATCCAAACGTTTTTGAATTAATACAGTTTCTGAAAGAGGACGCTCAACATTGTGAAATATTGATTACCCAGACAGAATTTTATATGACACCCAAAAAACGGCGTACTACATACATAAAACTAGATGAAAGAATAAGACAAATTCAAGAAGGCTATTTAAATAATGAAATAACAGTATAGGAAGATGTTTAGAAAAAATAGCTTACACCGTTAAGCTTAAGATAAATTAATTTTATTAGTTCAAATTAATGTAAATATGTATATATGTATGTATTATTTTAAATTTTTTTTTTTAAATTGATGAAACGTAAAGCGAATAAACTTTTAACTACACCAGTAGTTTTTACACCTATCAAAAAGTACTGCCAGTCCTAAGTCTGGAAAAAGTAGGAAGGCAAGTTGCTACATTTTCTTTGAATTTTTCTTAAAAATCTCTTATGGTGTTATTTAAACATTATAATAAAAAAAGGCACCCCATCGTCCAATGTATGGTCAGGCGAAACGATACCACAATTTGAATCGTCAGGCGAATCGGGAAATTTTAATTGGTCAGGCGAAACGAGAACAGGCGAAACAGACATAAATCAAGAACATTACAGTTAATTGTTAAAAATTGATTATTTTTGTCTTTTTTCAATTTTTTTTTACTTAATTATTATTATTGTTAAATTCTATATGATTAAGAAAGTTTATATTAAAAAATAATAACAGTATTTAAGTACATAATGTACTTACCCACTTTGCACAAAGAGGGTTACCCGCTTTAGGATACCTATACGGGCAAAGCGGATTTTTGCAAAGCTTTTGTATTTTCTTTATTAAAAATAAATATCGTATAAAAATTTCTTAAGCGAAGTTTCATTTTAAAGTTCAATAACTAATCAATCTGATAATTTAAAAAAAATTTGCTTATCGAAGTCAAAACCCACTTTTTTGGGCGTTTGATCTTAGCTTACCCGCTTTGGGCTACCTTCCCCTAACTGAAAAACAGTTCAAATAATGTTCCACAAAAGAACAGATAGTTTTATTACAAAGAAAGGCATACGTTATTAAAAACCCAGTTTATTTTTAGCATAGAATTTTAGACTGTGTTTCTGTATAATTTAATCTTCAAAATCACATATTAAGTATTAATATCAGTCTTTAGGTAATTTTTAACTTTTATTAGTTTCTCACTTTAGTCAGCACAAAAAAAAAGCAAGACATACTGTATACGCATGTAACAGGCATGTATATTGACATAGTGGCATTATAATAATTCTTTTTAGAGCATTAAATTGTCTGACGAAGTTTAAAATAATTAAGATGTGTAAATTGGAGAAATATATATCAAATAAATGTAGGTACATATTTTTAGTGCGTGTTTATTTTCCTTTAATATCTTTCCGAATCACAATAAACTACAAGAGCAATTTAAACAATTTATATTTGTGCAGCTTCAAATATTTTTGAGGTTATTAGCGATATTTATAAAATAATTGGATGAGTGATCGCACAATTTTTATTTTAAAATGGAATTACCAGCTATATATTCAATAAATTAAAAATATCCCTGTCACAGCATCTGCATATCATAGCAAATTTCCAAGTATTGGGCACTGGCGGATCTCATCTAAGGCCTGTACCCATTTAAAATAGTTTAGCTTTCTAAGAGTAAAAGAATTTTTAAAATTGACTGGCTAATTTATTATTGAACGGACTATGTGCAGCATAGTTGTAACCATCTAAAATAATTTAGCAGTGAGAAAATTTTCAAAATCGGTTCAGTAGCTTATTTCTGGCGTTTTCGGACCTCATTAAAAAATCAGCTCCACCTTGATGTAATATAACAATATAACCTATATATATATATATATATATATATATATATATATATATATATATATATATATATATATATATATATATATATATATGTATATATATATATATATATATATATATATATATATATATATATATATATATATATATATACGACTCTCATAAATTCGAAACTCGAGGGACTTTTAAAATATTACGAATTATAGAGAGGTTTGAATTATCACAGGTAACAATTTTAATTTTTTAAGCATTTGAGATGAGTGAACTTGAACTTGTCTCAAAAAGTACTTACAATCTTTCTGTCTCTTTCTCTCTGCAACTTTGAATTGTCGAGGGCTTGATTCCGAAGAGTTCGAATTAACGGGTCGTTTTGTTACGTAGCAATGATTTTTTCGTTCGAATTACCAAGTGTATAAAAATGTATTGCTTTAGTTCGAAATATAAAGAGATTTGTAGGGAACCCGCGATACCTTTGAATTATAGAAAGTTTCGAATTATCGCAGGTTTGAATTAACGAGAGTTTACTGTATATATATATATATATATATATATATATATATATATATATATATATATATGTATATATATACATATATACATAAATATATATATACACATATATATATATATATATATACATATATATATATATATATATATATATATATATATATATATATATATATATATATATATATATATATATATATATTTATGTGTTCCCACGATAGCTCTCAAACGAAACGTTTAATGCACATGAAATTTAGTGTGTGATTTGGAATCTGGTTTGGCTCGACTAAGTTCGTTAACCAGATACGTCGGAAGTAGGTTTTTTGGGCATTTTTTGTCAACAAAATGAGTTTTTGCCAGAATTAAGCAATTTTCAAAATTTTTTTTACACCAAGCCAAAGTAAAAGGCAATATGCGTAAAAAATTTTTTACACCATTGGTCTAAGTTAAATACTTTTTGAGAAAAGTTAGAAAATATGTTGGAAGAAACCATTTTCCATTAAACTCGCACTCACAGTGTTTTTTTTTCTGTTTCATTTTTTGCGATGCTACTAGCATCTCATTTTTTTTTTAAATGTAATTTAACGATTCAGCTATATTCTAAGTCGAATCTATCTATTCCATTTTATTTATAGGAAAATTACCAAGAAAATTTGTTTTAAGTGATATGGTCAAAATTTAGATTACGTTTACACCTTACTGAAATTAATAAGGGTTTATTACAACCACAATAAAATTACATCAAACCATATTCAAGCAATAATATTTTTACGTAATTTTCTATGCAAATGACAATACAGTTATAATTGTAATGTATAATCACAGCATTTTACTCGTAAATAAATTTGGACATTCAAAATTTTTTTTTTTTTTTTTGACGACAAAACAAATAATTTTAAATTTTGACATATTATATCATACATTTTTGAAAATATTAAATATATTTAAGGCGAGAATATATTAAAAAGCTGAAATTTGTTTAATAAATGCCATACATCTGCTCATTTTACCTCAAAAATATCTAAAAATAGAATATTTTTCAATAATTAACTCGGAAAAAAGCATATAAGAGGTTTCTACATTTTTTTTGGAACTTTTACATTTTTTTTGGAAAATTTCAAAATAAAATGACGTTTGATAGTGGTGTTACAAATGATTTTTTTTTATTTTTTAGAATCTGGTAAATAGAAATCGTAATAAGTATTCTCGCCTTGAAAAAATCGAACAAGTTTTTAAAGCATAATACTATTTCTTAAAGAAAATATTAAATTTATGTACAAATGCCGTCCTGATAAACTGATATATTCTGTCCATCTTGAGCGCTGGAGCCGATTTTGAGGAGCTGAATTCCCTCCAGGCAAAAGCTCATAACAGATACACACATTTTTAAAATATCGTTTTGAATTTTGTAACTCAACCATTACAAATAAAATCTAAATAAAAAAAATCTATATGACCCGTTTTTTCTCAATTTTCTAGCATCAAGTCTAGGGGTAATTAACTAGGGGGTGATTGTGTCGACATATATATATATATATATATATATATATATATATATATATATATATATATATATATATATATATATATATATATATATATATATTTACATCTTCCAATGAATATGACGTCCATACTGAATCCGTACTTATGGCGTCCACTAGAAGGGATATGAATATATATATATATATATATATATATATATACACTTTTATTCGTGTATATAGCATAAAATTGGTCGATAATTGTAATACCACTCTTAGTTTAAACATAAAAAAAATTAATTTTACTTTCATATTCCTATGATTACAAACCTCCTGGTGATCTGAAACATAAAATTTTAGTTAATTCTTAATAAACAAGGATGTAGAATTAGTTGGACGTAGCCGATTTGAAAAAATAAATTCTCTCACCAAATAGCATCCATTAAAAAAAAAATCATTTTTTCGCCTCCTTTTTTCAACTTTGGAAATTTTTTAAAAATAGTGAAAAAAATTCCAAAAACCCCTATGTCGAACCAATTCTGATAGTATTCCAACTACGTCCAACTAATTCTACATCCTTATTTATTAAGAATTAACTAAAATTTTATGTTTCAGATCACCAGGAGGGTTGGAATCACGTCAACCAGGAGACACCCTTTTTTGAGTCCCCACTTTGCCGGCACCACTGATTTATATAATTCTGTAAGGTGATAACAAATGGCTTAGAAACAATCAATAGCAAATATTACCGCAAATTAATGTCCAAATTTCTTTTTTTTTTTATTCTCATTATGCACTGTGATAAGTATTTTTTTTTAAACCACAAAAAAATCCTATACCTACTGTATAATTTTTCCCCCAATTAAAACCTATATTGTATATACTATTTTCAATTAGGATACATTTAGCTTGCTAAATGTACCATTTAATTAATTTTGTGAAATTAAAACAATTTACTTTTTTTAAATATTTGACAATAAAATTATAATCCCACACTATACTTAATAAAAAAGATGCATTTAGGTATGAATCTGGTAAATAGAAATCGTAATAAGTATTCTCGCCTTGAAAAAATCGAACAAGTTTTTAAAGCATAATACTATTTCTTAAAGAAAATATTAAAATTATGTACAAATGCCGTCCTGATAAACTGATATATTCTATCCATCTTGAGCGCTGGAGCCGATTTTGAGGAGCTGAATTCCCTCCAGGCAAAAGCTCATAGCAGATACACACATTTTTAAAATATCCTTTTGAATTTTGTAACTCAACCATTACAAATAAAATCTAAATAAATAAATCTATATGACCCTTTTTTTCTCAATTTTCTAGCATCAAGTCTAGAGGTAATTAACTAGGGGGTGATTGTGTCGACATTTTTGCATCTAGATAGAAAACTAACATGGCGTAAGCATATTTGGACTAAACGCAAGCATTTGGATTAAATGTTAAGTTTTCTAAGTACTATTGGCTTCTAGGTCGTAAGTCAAAGTTGTCTTTAAGAAACAAAGTGCTAGTTTATAAAAGTGTTATTAAACCAATATGGACTTATGGTATTGAACTTTGGGGTACTGCTAATGTCAGCAATATTGAAATATTGCAACGTTTTCAATCTAAAGTGCTATGAGCCATTAGTGCTTCCCCGTGGTACGTGCGTAACGATGACATACATCGCAGTCTTCAAGTGCTCACAGTGCGTGAGGAAATAGTGCGATACAGTAATAAATATTAAAACATGGGATCGTTGTTTTGTCACTTTTCACAGCAAAAAAGTAATAAATATAAATATATTCATCGCCTAGAAAATCACCCTAATGTGTGTGCCCTTAACCTACTTGACAATAGTGACTCTTTGTATAAACTCAATCGACAGAATATTGTAGAATTAAGATATAGATTTATTTAGCTTTTAATGAATAGTATTATATCATATTTTGTATACAATTTATTTAGAGTGATTACCAGTGGGTAATCACCATTCCCGTTATGTTCTATTATCGCTCGATTTATAGTTCTAGTTAGAACCGATAATCGATAAACGAGGATGTTAAAAAACAAATAATAATAATAATAATAATAATTCACCCGGAAAAAGCATATAAGAGGTAACTTTTATATTTTTTTTTTTTAAATTTCAAAATAAAATGACGTTTGATAGTAGTGTTACAAATGATTTTTTTTTATTTTGTAGAATCTGGTAAATAGAAATCGTAATAAGTATTCTCGCCTTGAAAAAATCGAACAAGTATTTAAAGCAAAATACTATTTCTTAAAGAAAATATTAAAATTATGTACAAATGCCGTCCTGATAAACTGATATATTCTGTCCATCTTGAGCGCTATAGCCGATTTTGCTGAGCTGGATTCCCTCCAGGCAAAAGTTCATAGTGAATACACACATTTTTAAAATATCCTTTTGAATTTTGTAACTCAATCATTAGGGAATCAAGTCTAGGGGTAATTAACTAGGGGGTGATTGTGTCGACATTTTAATGTAAAATATAGTAATTTTAACCGTCTTCAAAAGAACGTATCGATTTTAACAATAAAAAAAAATTTAAAGAAGTGTTAGTTCTGGCAGGATTGTCAAAAAGGGACTGAAATGTTTTTAGATATATAAAAAGAATATTAATGTGTTAAGTACTTGCCAGACTTATAGGTTTTATGGGTAGTTTTAGCGAATTTCCAGAATGGAATTTAGCTATACAGCCACTGTCATGACACGACTTGAGCCCGAGACTATGGCAGAAATTTGTTTTGAGGTCCCTAGAAACCGAAAACAATATTCACTAAAATTTATATATTATATTTGTATTTAGTCCCACACCGTTGGGCAAGTCCGTTAACCAGACATGTCGGATGCCTGGAACATGGTTTTTTTGGTCGTTTTTCGTGAAAAAAATTAGTTTTTTGCCAAAATTGTCTCAAGTTAAAAAATTTTTTCGACATTTATTTACACCATTAGAAAGAGGAGGAAAAATCACTTAGAAGGGTGAAAAATCACAGAAAAACGGATTTTTATAAACGGAAATTCACTATGTTATGCAGGTGCTGCGACAGGGGTATTATTTATTATTATTTAGTTATATAATTCGAAAAGATATTTTAAAAATGTGTATTAAACGACCAAGATTTTCTTCCGTGGAAATTAAAGTTTTAAAAGAAAATTTAATAATAAATTACTTAAAGAAATTAAAAAAAATTACCGGTGTTACCTTTCAAATACATTTGTTGTAAGTATTTAAAAATTTTGTTAAATTTTTTCAAAAAACTAAAATTTTCACTACACATTTGTAAAATATATAAATGTTCGCCTTTAATTTATAAATTTAATCCTTTTTAAATTATTCGCCTTAAAATATTTTAATATTTTCAAAACAAAATTATATCATTGATAGAATTGTGTCAAAATTTTTTTTAGTTGAAAAAAAAAATTGAAAGTGCAAGTAGTGTTAAAATTGAATATATTGTGCATACATTGTATGTACAAAATTATTAACAGAATATTCAAATGCGCATAAATATACGTTTAAAGTGTTATTGTTTCAATGTGGTTTAACGTAATTTTTATGCAATTGTACCAAAATGTTAATAGTTTTAATTCCGTGGTAACATAATCGATCGCCTCTAACATAAAACAAATTACGTGATAATTTTTCTCAAAAAAAAAAAAAAAAAAAATGGAATAGATGTACTATAAAAACATATTTAACTGAGAGAAATAGAATATGGCTGAATCGTTAAATTGGATTAAAAGAATCATGACACGCCACTTATAAAGCCTTTTCTTCGAATGTAGCATCACAAAACATGAGACAGAAAAAAAAGACTTTAAGTGCGAGTGTAATGAAAAATGATTTATTCTCAAAAAGTATTTAACTTAGAGCAATGGTGTAAAAACATTTTTTACGCATATTGCCTTTTGCTTTGGCTTGGTGTAAAAAAATTTTGAAAAATTGCTTAATTCTGGCAAAAAACACATCTTGTTGATAAAAAGTGGCCGAAAAACCTACTTCTGGGCATCCGACGTGTCTGGCTAACGAACTTGGCCGAGCCAATCAAGAGCCAACCGAGCCAAGCACACAAAATTTCATAAGCATTAAACGTTTCGTTCGAGAGTTATCGCGAGTTATTCAGTTATATATATATATATATATATATATATATATATATATATATATATATATATACCGTGTGAGTTTTTTGAGAGTTGAGCAACCGCTTTCTATAGTCAGGAGCTTTATGGCTCTTATGGTTTTCGAGCTATGATACAAACCTATAGATTTTTAAATGAGATTATATATTAATTTTTCGATAAAACTGATCTGATGCATCAATTAGCAACATAAGTGACGTTTTTTAAAAATAAGTTTACTGAAACCACACAATTTTATAGATAAAAAAGAGAGTTAAATTGTTAGGCATGGTAATTAAAAAGTTAAATTTTATTTATCTGCAGAATGTTTTTTTGGCGAGACGAAAAATTGTCGCGAAAATTTGAGTATCCTTCGTCACAACTGCCAAATATTGCTATAAGTTTAAAAAAATAGGTCAAAGGGTCATGTTTTTTCGTAAAATGGAACGCCAAAGACCATAGAACATACATCGAAAGTCAAATCAACTGATTGACATAGAGAGCTTGTTATTTTTTTAGATCAAGCAAGAAAACCGGCTGCGTGTGTTTATTGAGTGTATCCTTCGTCACGGCTTTTTCTGGTATGTATTTAACGAATTTTAAAGCGTTTTTACGTAAATATTATTTGTAATAATGTAAGTTTTACGATAAACTCAAGCTTTCGAACTAAATGATCGTTATTCACGATTAATAACGATTTTGTTGGAAAATTGTCTCCTTCGTCACGGATGTATCCTTCGTAGAATGTGACGATGGGAAACATGAAAGTGGCGAAGGATACGATAATAAAAGTATATTTATTATATCAGTGTTTGTTTGTATATCAACTAAATTTTTTCGTTAATTAAGTTGATTAATTTGATCAACTTTCCTAACCAACACTTTAGTCGAATTTTTCCTTGAAAAAATTAGACTTATACAGTCTATACGACAAGAACGGCGAGAGTAGGGGCGCTATCCGTTTTCGGACCCGTAGAACACGAATATGTAGAAAAAAAATGTCTGATATATATATACATATATATATATATATATATATATATATATATATATATATATATATATATATGCCCGCCACCTTTTAATTTGTGTAGGACCCCCCTATGGAAGTTAAGAGATGAAATTTGGTAAATGGGGCTCATTTTCGAGGCACCTCATACTATCAAAGTGGGGTCAAATTTTGGGAAAATTTTTGATCCGACCCAACTTTTAAGCGGGTGGTGGGGGGCGGAAAAGCAATAAAACTTTTCCAAACCGATTGCAAATAATGTTTCGGTCAATTATCTACAACATATCCAAAATTCAGCTTCCTAGGATGATTTGGTGGAAGTAGAGTGGGGAAAAACGATTTTCGCTGGATCTAACGCACCCCCAGCCCCCCAGAATTAACGTAGAGGGTTGAAATTTGGTGTGTTGATAAAGTTCGTACCTAGGTTGTGCTTTTTGGAGGTTTTAATATTTTACCCCCACCCCCCTCATTTTTAAGCTACAATTTCATGCTTTTTCGACGTTTTCGAAGTTTGTACCACTCGCACAGGTCACCCAAATAAACCTAGAGGGCTGAAATTTTGTATTCGGATTGAGTTTGTATCAAGGGGGTGCCTTTTGGGGGTCTCGACTTTTAACCCCTACCCCCACCATTTTTATACTCAAAAGAACATGATTTTTCTTGTTTTTTAATTGTTTCGTTCGGGTCAAAATCTCCCCAAATAAACCTAGAGGGCTGAAATTTTGTGTACAGGTTAAGCTAATAGCCAGACACTGTTTTTTGGAGGTTTCAACTTTTAACCCTTACCCCCACGATTTTTACGCCAATATTTCCTTAATTTTTTTGCTTATTTTCTAACACGTCTAGAGACTCTCTAAGGAAACCAAGAGGGCTGAAATTTTGTACGTGTATTCAGTTAGTATCCAGCTAGTACCTTTTAGGGAGTCCACATTACTTTTCCGCCCACTTCTCCCATTTTTACTTCGGAATTGAATGCTATTGTTAAATGTGTTTTAAATGCATTATTTTTATTCCTAATACAAGTAGGCGAATAGTAATTTTAAAAAATTTAAAAAAAAGTGAATACAATTTTTTAACAAATGAAATACATACATATTAAATAATTGAAAAATGTTATTAAAGTCAGTGTTTATTTATAAGTTAGGAATTTTGGATTTTTATTATTTATAAAATAGAAATTTTGGATTTTTTTGGAAAGAAAAAATATCTTCATAAAAGCCTTCCAGTTTACTATTTAAGTTCCTTTTTTAACATTTAAAAATAAAACACAAAGGCAATTGGCGGATAAGCATGGGTAGGAATGCCCTCGTACGAATTGTGTTGGCTTTTTCCCTGTTAACTGCTATCGGCACAAAATTGAAATTTACTGAGATTCAGCCCTTAAAAACTTAAAACCTTTTTTTAAAGCCCCGATCAACCGGACACTCATCATCAGTTTTGAAACCACCAAAATGACAAATCGCTTGTGGACTTTCAATTACATTTCGCTTGTAGACACTCAGTACCGAAGATGAAAGGAAAAATTCGACTTCCGTGATGGGGCTCCGCTGCTCACGGCGTTTTTTTTTTAATATTAGATATAAAAGTAATAGTAAAATCTTTCCTCATTCCTTTTAGTTCACTATTTAGTTTAAATTTTCAGACTTCAATTCCGGTGCTAGGTCAATTCCTGAAAAACTGTAATATAATTGTATGGGTCCGACTACTTCAGCATTTATATTCTAACTCAGTTTTCTAGATTTTGTCCTCAGTTTGAACAATGAAATATTACTATTTATACCTCTTCTTTTACTGACAAGGAGCATCACGGGGGTGTACCCCTCCGATTTTGTTTATTCTGTGATATGTTGTAGAACATCGAAAAATAAGAGACACGTATTTTTTTTTAGCGGCTGTAAAGCGGTTTGAAGGGGTGAAATCACCCTTCAAAAATTGGGGTAAAAATTTAATTTGTTAAATATCGCGAAAACAGTAAGAGATAGAGCAAAAATTTAAATTGGCGATATTGTTCTTTTTTAAAGAGCTATCTATTGATATGCAATTTGTTTAAATTACGTCAACAGGGGTGGTTGGGGGTTAAAATTTAGGGGTCAATTTTACGAAAAGAGGGTTAAAAATACAATGTATTAAAATTTTGTTTACAGATTTCAAATCTACGTGAAAAATCTAATTGACCTGTTTTTGCTCAATTTCATAATATTAAGTTTGGGGGTGAGTAGCTAGAGGGTGACTGTTTTGACACAATCATACTGTTTGAGCAATTCAGGAACTTCTTCATGTAAAATAGCTTAAAACAATCTTAACAACGTAAAATTGTAGTAAACGTTATGAGTAGATGTCAAATTTGCATATCTTGTTTGAATGAAGAGCGGAATTTCGGATATATAATTTACAGAGAGAATAATTAACACTTAATTTTCTATGTAGATTTTATTTTTTGTGCTCCGATGTTTATTATTATTATTTGCGTTTATTTATTTTTTTAATTCTTTGTAAATTACACATAAATTTGATATTGATGTCTCCAGTTTTCTTTGTATCCTCCAGTTTCTTGCTTCTGTAAATAATGTGATAACATGGTATTATTATTTACAATTTATATCCACAAAAATCCACTTTATATCCAATTTATATCCACAAGTCATTTTTATCCACAAAAATTGCATCTTAACAATTATCACTTTGACTCCAACTAGGACTGCAACAACAATTTTAAGCCATCCGCTTTTTGTTCTGGATACAAGGAGTTTGAATTTGGATCAAAGTGCAATTCAAAATCTGTTCAACTGACAAAAACAAAATTACATATATTTACATAGAAAATTAAATTTCATTTTATTAATCATTAAAAACAAAAACTGAATAAAAATATACTGAATAAAAAAAAAAAAATAATTACATAAACATAAATCATTTTTACCTGAAATCATTTTTTTTTTCAACGATGTATTTTTGGTTAAATATCAACGTTGATTTTTTGTTTTAAAGATCATTTCATTTCATAAAAAAACAAACAATTTCAAATCAAAACAATAGTAAATAAACATATATTCCCAGTATTTGTTTTGAAAATTTTTATAAATTAACGTAAAATTTACTTTTTGTAAACTAAATTGATTGACATCGGAGTATATACTACATACACATATGTACTGTTTTCGCTCCGTGGTTTTCGCGGTCCAAAGTATGCCAGTACGCACGCGTATATTCTATGTACATAATTGCTTGCGTTGCATGTAAAATAAAGACAACGGACAAAATTATTGCTAACAGAGTCGCAGTATATACAATATAATGAACTGGGGGGCTACAGATTTTATTACTTGTGTCATAAAACGTAAAAACATTTTGAATATTTTTTTAAAAATAGTTTTATTGCCATCTACACTTTATCTTGTATGTGTATGTATGTGTATCTTACAAGAGATATACAAATTTTCAACAAAATAATAAAATTTATAAACCCCTACTCAAAATTATTATGTGCTACAGCTCTGGTAGAAACTATACAACATAAGTAATCTGTGAACATAATCAACTGTAAGCAACATAATGTATGGTTGTACGGTAAGTTGATACAAATTACAACGTATAACTTATTCATATATTGGCGGGTTAAATCCATACTATTTTTTTTTTTATAAAAAATTGTCAATTAAAAAAAAAACAGCTGAATTTTCATAATGGAAATTTATTTATAAGAAAAAATTAGAAAAATTTAAATAAAAACTACAGTTCAATTTCCAAGAAGAGACACGATACTTTTAATTTGTAATTAGTGTCAAACGTGTCAAATGAGTACTTTTTATGTAAAGATATCTTGCGATGACGTCATCAGTTATGGCGGCAGCCTATCTTATCTCTGTTGATCTTATTTTATCTACGTAAATCTACTGAGATCACATAAGCTAGATCTTATTTTATTTGTGTAGATCTACGTAGATAAAATAAGATCTTTATATATCCGTATAGAGCTACAGGACTATACACTATATACATAGGTCTTGTTAAAAGTTGATCAACAGAGATCTACTTAGATCAGTTGTCAAAAAATTTTTCGTAGATCAACGTATATCAACGTAGATCTACTGAGATCTACTTAGATTTACAGAGATCAACGTAAATCTAAAAAATTCCATTTTTTGTATCTACTAAGATCTGTTTAGATCTACCTAAATCTAAATCATTTTTTCTCGGGTAATAATTGATAATATTCGATTCCCATAAGGAAAAAGTTATGTCACAAGAGTGCTTTAAATAATAGTTATTTGTGTATTAAGAGCGCAAAATGGTACATTGCCGCTCGATTGAGAATGTTGGCGCGCGACGCCGCCAGGTGGAGAGCGTCTATCTCATTAGAGCGGCAATGTCATTTTGTGCTCGAGTTACACACATAATTTTTTCTACAATCTTCGTTTTACTTAAAAAATACTTGAAAAAATAATAATGGACGTTAACATTTATTTTAATTGTCACTATTGCATTTTTCCATCATATATGTATATATAGTATTTATTAAATTATTTATTAACTTATTTTTTGTTGTAATTTATAATTATTTATTATTTTTAATTAATATTATTGTAGGTAGTTATTTTGAAATTTAATAAAATTAATATATTTCACTTGTTCACAGATAAACATAATATGAATTTTAGAATCTGTTTATTTATTGCCATAGAAAGTACAAACGAAGCGAGCATCAAAGTACGTTTAGTTCGGCAACCATCTGCTTTTCGCTTGCTTCACAGAGCGTAAAAGCCTTCTTTCGACTATGATTGTAGAAAAACATATTTTTCTACTTCTGTTGAAGAACACACTCATTATAATCTGTTAATTGTTGAGAAAGTTAAGCATTATTCAAAGGTGTGTAGGAATGATCATTACTCAATACCTTTTTGACCAATTAAATCACAGTATTAACCATTATTCAATGGGCCGGCATTTGGTTTGTGTATAATATATGTATCAAGTTTTAAATTAATATATGTTGCGTAGTAACGTCCAAGTAAACAAAGTAGTGTATATTTTGTTTTGATCGTTTTATAGGTACAAACATTTAATGAAATTAGAAATAGATTAAAAATTTGATTTAAAATTTATATTCAATTTTATTTAAATCAAAAAGGAAAAAAGTCGTAGCAAAATATCGTACTCTACTCGCTTGCAATGGCTATTACTCACTCAGATGCATTACGACACTCGCCTCGCAAGCTCGGCTCGTGTCGCAATTTCATCTTCGGGAGTAATAGCTATCATTACTAGCTCGTTGAATTATATACTATTATACATATTTTTGGTAAATTTCTTTTATGTACAACTAAATCATAGAAGCTTATTTTATACACTGTTAGGAGGTATACAAAGTAGTACTTTAGGCACAAGTGCATAAAGAATAGTCTACTTGATGAATTTTAATTCCAATCTTACAATAAACAAAAAACTTACTAACTTGATTTGTATACCATATTTACATAAATAATACTAATTACATAATTTGAATTATTATTAATATTTATTCCAGACAATTTCCCCCTCTCTTTAAATATTAAGGTACTGTTCCACCTAACATCTAGATTTTATAAAATTATAATTTTATGGTAAAATTATTTTTACGGGGTGTTCCACCTAACATCTAGATTTTATAAGCCGATTATGCTGACTATAACCGATTATGCTGACTATAACCGAAAAAACGAGTACTTAATATAATAAAAAAATGGCGCCAAATGTCACTTTAAAGAAAATAGTTATTTATGCAACAAGTTACAGAATGAAGGTGTTTTTTTCACGAGTCGTATGTTTGTCCAACGAGGCCCGTGGGCCGAGTTGAACAATTGAGACGAGTGAAAAAAAAACACTCATTTTATACGTGTTGCATACAATATTTTTTGCAATTCTGATTTAAAATAGTAAAATTTTATTAATAATAGTATTATTTTAATTATATATAAACCTATGTTATATGTATTTATTTATCATATTTGTTATAATAATTCATGGGTAACTATAGTTTATATTCACTATTATAACGTTGCTGTAGAAACGTATCATAAACAAAAAAATTTATATTTATTAACTAAATATTATTCAAATCTAGTAAGCAGGTTATTTACAAATGTTGAATTGTTTATTTGTTGACTGCCTTCAAAGAAAGACGTGTTTCTCTAAAAAGTAATAGTTTTATTCATAAAATGTGTGAATTAATAAATAACACACCAATGGATGTAGAAATAGCTGCAGAAGCTGCAATATCTGCGTTACTACCAACAAAATCAAAGAATTTGTACGAAATTGCCTGCAAGAAATTCAGTGAGTGGTGCAATGAGAAAAAAATTGAAATAGTAGACGAAAAAATATTGCTTGCCTATTTTTCACAAAAAATGGAAAACCAAAAAGCTTCAACTATGTGGAGCCACTATTCAATGTTAAAGGCTACACTCAGAATAAAAGGAAACATAGATATTGGTAAATTTACTACATTAATGGCATATTTAAAAAGGAAATCAGAAGGCTATAAAGCAAAAAAAATCTAAAATTTTCACTAAAGAACAAATCGCTAAATTTCTGCAGTGAGCAGATGACAAAAATTATTTATTAATGAAGGTAAAAATTTACATGTATGCATATTTTATTTTCAATTATTAATATATTTTTAACTTTATATGTGGCATAATAATAAAATTTTCCCCTTAAGGACCCACAAAAAAATAAAAAATATAAAAAATTCGCTAGACCGGTTTCGACTACTTTTGTAGTCCTCTTCAGTAGCATAAACAATAAATAACCATAAAAATCAGAAATATCATAAAATTAGAAAATATAAATATACGAAATCAGAAATATAAATATAATAAAAAATAAATAAAGGATTAGGAAAAAATATTTTCCTTCGTTAAAAATACCTAAATAAATATAAAAATAATAATAATAAATAACCAATAAATATAAAAAAATAAAATAAAAGTAGAAATATATAAATATGAAAAAATTAATTAAAAAAACCGCAATAAAATAGAAATAAAGTATATATGAAAGACAACAATAAAAATAAAATGAAATTAAAATGAAATAAAAGTAGAAATATATAAAAATAAAAAACAACAATAAGAATGAAAATAAATATAATAATAAAAGTATGTAAATGTAAAAATAAAAACAATAATAAAAATAAAAATAAAATAAAAATACCATATCCAGAACAAACCAGATATCCTCTTGATTTCAAACCGCAAAAAACAGTTTAACTTCAAAAACCCAACATTCGCATAAACGTCACTTGGATGATAGCAGTGAGTTTTAAACAAATGTCAGATATTGCGAAATTGAAGCCTGCTTTATACGATTTCTCGTCAAAATTCTCGTGTTCTGATTGGTTCTGGTATCTGGACCAGTCACGGGATGTGTGGATTCCATTGAGTGAACCTTCCCAGCACACAGACTGTATAGATCAGAGAATGGAACAGGACCACTGTCATTATTTAAAGTGTTCTTTCCCATCCTGCTGATATACACACTTTCGTAGGCATCCAGTTTAAGCGGATTGGATACTAATTTCAACAACTCAATCTCACCAACCTGATGACCCGTTTCGTGCACATGAGAAGCCACTGCTGATTTTTCGCTACGACCATATCTGATATGTGCAATGTGTTCTTTGTATCGCACTTCTGATTATCACAATTCTGACAGTTAATTTTATATATTCCAGACTTTTGAAGATCCGGAATTCGGTCCTTGGTATTATCCAGCAATGAACTTAATTTATCATTGGCCGTATAAGCTACCTGTAAGTTCGTGTTGAAGCTTTTCATAGCATTAGAAACCGACACTGATTTTTTGCCATAAAAAGTTAAAGACGTTCTCAGGACCGGTTCTTTCACTTCAAGCGTTGTACTGTCTTTAATCGACTTTCGCCATTTTGCCTTCCGTAACAATTGGTCGATCAACCTGGACGAATATCCATTAATGACAGCCACGCGTCGGATATATTTCAATTCCTTGTCGTAATTGGATTGAGATAATGGAAAAGTGATTAACCTGTTAATCAAGAAATTGAAAGCCGCCATTTTCTGACTCCAATGGCAAAAAGAGTCACTTGGGATAAATCTGTCAACATTGGTCGGCTTGCGATAAATATCGAACGACAAAGCGTAATTATTCCTTGTGATCTCAATATCTAGAAAAGGCAGCTTAGAATCTCTCTCATATTCAACTGTAAAACTAATACTGGGTTCCAACTCATTCATGAACCGCAAAAGATTTTCCACACTGGTCTTCTCCGTATCTAATATTATAAAAATATCGTCTACGTATCTGTACCAGTGCTCCGGAAAATATTCCGCCGTTTGTTTGGCAATAGTCTCCAACTTTGACATGAATAAGTTGGCAATAAAAGGGCTGAGTGGGTTACCCATGCTGGTACCATGAACTTGTTTATAAAATTTTCCATTGAACTGAAAATAAGTCTGTTTCATGCATAATCTGGTTAATAAAAGATATTCTTCTATTTCCATCTTAGACACTTTATTTTCCGCCAACCACTCCTCCAAGTATCGCAACGTTTTATTTATTGGGACACTGGGGAAGAGAGCTGTTACGTCAAATGAAACCAACTTATCTCCGTTTGATAATTTAACATTTTTAAGTTTGTCAATTAACTCAACGGAATTCTTGACACTACAGCCCATCGGCTGCTTATATTTACTGAATTCTGTAACCAACCACCTGGCGATTTTATACGTCGGTGAATTGATTCCAGAAACGATGGGCCGCATACCATTTCCTTCCTTGTGTATTTTTGGCAAACCGTAAAGCCTAGACGTGGTAGGGTTAGACGATTGCAATTTTAGACGGTCTCTACTCTCAATTAATGCGCTGCATTTCTGTAGTGCATCTTTCACTTCTTTGATATTTCTTTGCAGTGGATCGTTCTGAACGCGCTCATATGGTCCATCATTCAATAAACTTTCCATTCTGCTGAAATAATCCTCCTTGTCTAAAATTACAACCGCGTTACCTTTGTCAGCTTTGGTGATGGTGACGTCTTTTTCTTTTATGGATTTCACTGATTTGTGATACGACGCGTGACTATTAGACACTTTATCTTTGGCCTCCAAGATAGGTAATACATTTCTCCTTATCTGATGTTTCACACTTTCTGGGGCTTTTTTGATAGTCGTCTCAATGTCAGCGACGATATCGATGATTGGCGCAACTAAAGGTTTCAGAGAAAAATTGAGTCCTTTATTTAATAGCTGCAATTCATTCTCCGAAAATTCTTTAGAGGAAATATTACGAACTATGTTTATGTCATTACCAACGCCTTTTGAAGAAAACACAGGCTTGTTAGCTGACAGTAAACGACCATTACTTCGGTTGTAGTGGCAGTGGCTTCTCATGTGCACGAAACGGGTCATCAGGTTGGTGAGATTGAATTGTTGAAATTAGTATCCAATCCACTTAAACTGGATGCCTACGAAAGTGTGTATATCAGCAGGATGGGAAAGAACACTTTAAATAATGACAGTGGTCCTGTTCCATTCTCTGATCTATACAGTCTGTGTGCTGGGAAGGTTCACTCAATGGAATCCACACATCCCGTGACTGGTCCAGATACCAGAACCAATCAGAACACGAGAATTTTGACGAGAAATCGTATAAAGCAGGCTTCAATTTCGCAATATCTGACATTTGTTTAAAACTCACTGCTATCATCCAAGTGACGTTTATGCGAATATTGGGTTTTTGAAGTTAAACTGTTTTTTGCGGTTTGAAATCAAGAGGATATCTGGTTTGTTCTGGATATGGTATTTTTATTTTATTTTTATTTTTATTATTGTTTTTATTTTTACATTTACATACTTTTATTATTATATTTATTTTCATTCTTATTGTTGTTTTTTATTTTTATATATTTCTACTTTTATTTCATTTTAATTTCATTTTATTTTTATTGTTGTCTTTCATATATATTTTATTTCTATTTTATTGCGGTTTTTTTAATTAATTTTTTCATATTTATATATTTCTACTTTTATTTTATTTTTTTTTTATATTTATTGGTTATTTATTATTATTATTTTTATATTTATTTAGGTATTTTTAACGAAGGAAAATATTTTTTCCTAATCCTTTATTTATTTTTTATTATATTTATATTTCTGATTTCGTATATTTATATTTTCTAATTTTATGATATTTCTGATTTTTATGGTTATTTATTGTTTATGCTACTGAAGAGGACTACAAAAGTAGTCGAAACCGGTCTAGCGAATTTTTTATATTTTTTATTTTTTTTGTGGGTCCTTAAGGGGAAAATTTTATTATTATGTATAATCCAGCCCACAGTACGGCTCAATATAGTGATTTGACTTTATATGTGGCATTAATAATGGGTATTGGCGGTGCTTGTCGTCGGGACGAACTTATCAAAATAACAATTTCAGATATTGAAGATACGGGTGATTGTATAAAAATTTCTATGCCGGATACAAAAACAAAAACTTCAAGAGAATTTATTATAACCAAGGGAAATGTGCCAAAAATAAATATGCTTGATATTTTTAGGAAATATATGAACCTGCGACCACAAAATACCTTTGCGACACTTTCTCGTTTTCTTCTAACCTACAGACATGAAAAATGTATTTGGCAGCCAGTGGGAATAAACAAAATGGCAGAATTTCCAAAAAAAATTGCACAGTTTCTAAATTTACCTAATTGTGACCAATATACTGGCCACTGTTTTAGACGATCATCAGCTTCACTATTAGACGACACTGGCGTAGATATATTGATAATTAAGCGCCATGGCCAATGGAAATCTAGTACTGTTGCAAGAAAATTCAATTGAAAATAAGAAAGAAATTTCAATTAAAATATTAGGAGGAACAAAAGATTCTTTAGAAACACAGGGCCGCGCCAAGCGGGGGTGTTAGGGGTGCCTAGTACCCCGGCGGCAGGCTTTGGGGGCGGCAGATAAAATATAAAATTATTACTATTTTTATGTGGTAATTTTAATGACACTAAATGTTACCCGCATTTTGCTTAAATACTTGTCTATTATGATTGTTGTGACCCGTCGGTAATCCGATTATTCCGATTGTCGACCAGCGACAACAATCATTTGCGCGGTAATCGGCGAGATCAAACGGGATCGGGATCGAACATGTTCTTGCACGCTTTAATTTTATAAAAACCGTCGTTAAATTCTACACATAAAACATTTATCAATCTTTAAAATTGTTTAGTTTTCGTTGCGTTACATTGTATATAGTACGTGACGATTAGTAAACAAAACAAACTAAAAATTGATGACTGAGGATCTCTTAGTAAAATATTATTCTTTTAAATAAGACTTAGTAAACACTGTATTGAACAGTCGAAATAATATAATAAAAGAGTTTAAGATTTCAATTGTTTGGTTTTAAAACCAACATTTTTATTTTATCTTCTTTTTCCTATTTGGTTGATATCTAAAAACCTAATTTATTATTTCTGTTTTTTTTTATTATAAATTTTGTTTTCAATATTTGCTTATCCACATCTGCAAGCAATTTAGTTTAAAATATACATGTTCTTTCGATATTGCTTATTCCACTTAGGATAAGATTTATGGATGTTCTTTAAATTGGAGCACTCCATACTCTTCTCTTGGAAAAGTTACATTATTTCGTTTCTCAGAAATTTAAGTAAAAAACATCCCCTTTTGGGCTCTGCGGAACGAATCTGATATAAATGCGTTAGATTTATGTGATGAAATAGAAACTCTTTTAACATATATTAATCCCGACATGAATGCATTAACAGTTTTAGATTATATATTTTCTAATGATCTTACTACAATGTTTCCGAATATGACAATTGCATTAAGAATATTTTTGACAATACCCGTGACAGTGGCATCTGGTGAGAGACGTTTTTCGAAACTTAAGTTAATAAAAAATTATTTAAGATCTAGTTCCTATGTCACAGGAAAGAATATCGTATTTAAGTTTAATTAGCATAGAAAACAAAATTGCTGCAGATATGGACATGTCAGATTTAATAAATGAATTTTTAATAAAAAAGGCAAGGAAAGTGAATTTTATATAAAATTTTGAAATTGTTACTATTCGTTTTTGTTTTGTGTAAAATTATTTATTTTTATTTACTTGTTCTTGAAATTTATGCGAACTAAATTGTTAAAAAAAGTTTAAGTGTTTTATTCCATTTATAATCCTAAATATTTTATAATATTTCATGCATTTCATTAAAGTAAGTATATATAGTAAGTAAACTGGTAGCCGGGAGGCATATATTTTATTATCAAAAATGTATTACAAATAAGTTTGGCGTTTTAGGGGCGGCAATTTTTGCCTTGCACCCCAGCGCGAATGTCCCTTGGCGCGGCCCTGTAGAAACATCTTCAAATGTGCAGGAAATTACAAATATAAGTAAAGAAAATTCTCCCCTGGCCCCTATAAATTTTAGTAAAGTAAAAAATTGTATTATTAATATTTATAATAAATAAACATTCAGTAAAAAATGGAAATACGATCTCAGTTTATTAAAAATTTGATATATTTATTAAAAAAAAATTCAAAATATTTCTTTTAAATAGTTCATGAATAACTAACTGTGACTTGCAGCGTTACTGTAGCAATAAATAAAAACGCCGTGAGCAGCGGGGCCCCATCACGGTAGTCGAATTTTCCCCTTCATCTTCGGTATTGAATGTCTACAAGCGAAATGTGATTGAAAGTCTGCAACCGAATTGTCATTTTGTTGGTTTCAAAACTGGTGATGAGTGTTCGGCTGATCGAGGCTTTAAAAAAAGGTTTTAAGTATTTAAGGGCTGTATCTCAGTAAATTTCAATTTTGTGCCGAAAACAAGTAGCAGAAAAAAACCAACACAATTCGTACGAGGACATTCCTGCCCATGTTTATCCGCTAATTGTTTTATGTTTTAGTTTTAAATATTAAAAAAGGACCTTAAATAGTAAACTGGAAGGCCTTTATAAAGATATTTTTTCTTTCAAAAAAATAAAAAATTATTTTATAAATAATAAAAATCCAAAATTCCTACTTTATATGTATGTATACGTATATAGAATTACCTATATGTAATATAATATGCATGTATGCAACTACCTATATGTATGTATTGCTTTTGTTAAAAAAGTAAATTCATTTTTTTTAAATTTTTTAAAATTACTATTCGCCTACTGTGTGTTAGAATAAAAGTAATTCATTTAAAACACATTTACAATACAACTGAATTCCGATGTAAAAATGGGAGAAATGGGGGGAAAAGTAATGTTTAATCCCTAAAAGCCACTAGCTGGAAACTAACTCAATACACGTACAAAATTTCAGTTCTGTATGTTTTCTTAGAAAGCTTCTAGACGTGTTAGAAAAAAAGCAAAAAAAATCAAGGAAATATTGGCGTAAAAATGGTGGGGGTAAGGGTTAAAAGTTGAAACCTCCAAAAAGCAGTGGCTGGCTATTAACTTAACTTGTACACAAAATTTCAGCCCTCTAGGTTTATTTGGGGAGATTTTGACCCGAACGAAACTGTCAAAAAACAAGAAAAATGATGTTCTTTTTGGTATAAAAATGGCGAAGGCAATGGTTAAAAGTTGAGACCCCCAAAAGGCACCCCCTTGATACTAACTCAATCCGAATACAAAATTTCAGCCCTCTAGGTTTATTTGGGTGACCTGTGCGAGTGGTACAAACTTCGAAAACGTCGAAAATGCATGAAATTGTAGCTTAAAAATGAGGGGGGTGGGGGTAAAATATTAAAACCTCCAAAAAGCACAACCTAGGTACGAACTTTATCAATACACCAAATTTCAACCCTCTACGTTAATTCTGGGGGGCTGGGGGCCTGTTAGATCCAGCGAAAATCGTTTTTCCCCCCTCTACTCCCACCAAATCATCCTAGGAAGCTGAATTTTGGATATGTTGTAAATAATTGACCGAAACATTATTTAAAACCGGTTTGGAAAAGTTTTATTGCTTTTCCGCCCCCCACCACCCCCTTAAAAGTCGGATCAGAAAAAAAATTTGCCCAAAATTTGACCCCACTTTGATAGTATGAGGTGCCTCGAAAATGAGCCCCATTTACCAAATTTCATCTCTTAACTTTCATAGGGGGGCCCTACACAAATTAAAAGGTGGCGGGAATATATATATATATATATATATATATATATATATATATATATATATATATATATATATATATATATATATATATATATATCAGACATATTTTTTTCTACATATTCGTGTTCTACGGGTCCGAAAACGGCTAGCGCCCCTACTCTCGCCTCTCGCAGCTCTTATCGTATAGACTGTATAAGTCTAATTTTTCGGAGACTATCTAGGGATAGGCAACTATAAAGTTAAATTTTTAATTCAGAATTGCAAAAAAGCTTATTTCTTGCATACTATTAATCCATTTAATTAAAAAAATAAAAAGGCAGTTTTTAAAAACATTCGTGATCATTATACAATTTAACATGGTACTAAATTTCAAGTTAGAATTTATTTTTCCATCAATAATGTTACTAATTTTCATCAATACTGTTGTGTAGTAAATTTTTTCATCAATAATCTTCATTAAAAATAGATTTTGATATACATTTGTTGCATCTCTCACTTCTGTACATGAATTTTTTTAGTTTTCGCCATTTTAATTTTTAGGTGGGGATTAATTTCAATTGAAAAAGTAGAAAAATTTTTACTACAAAAATTATAATTTTATAACATCTAGATGTTATAAAATCTAGATTTTAAGTATCTTACACCTACGTTTACACTAAAATTTAAGCCACGCCCCTGTAAAATTATAATTTTATAAAATCTAGATGTTAGGTGGAACATGTAAACCGTATGTATACATCCAAATGGGATACTCGTATACCTTATGAATATCTCATACTTGTATACCTAATGCTAATCATTCAATAATCAATTACCCATTTAGTTAATAAAATAATATAAACATTGATTAAAGACTGTAAATAAACAAATGATTGTAAACAAAATGATTGTTGCAGGTATTTTCAAATATCCGGTATTTACAAAATCATAGTGAGCGGTCCGCATTAAATTATCCGAGATTTTACCGTGCCGCGACTGAAAAAAGGTTGAGAAACGCTGCTCTGCAGTTTATTAAGTTATTTAATAATGTGATAAAAAAAAAAGCTATATTGATAGCAATAAAGACTAAAAAAAAAATACTACATTTTATTATTACATACTTTACGGACGTCACGTTTCAAATCATACGTCACCAATAATTTCAGCGATATATGTAAAAATTTGAAATATTTCAAACTAAACATTTAGATACTATTTACGCATGTCCTTAGGAAAGGTCATTTCGGTATCAATATTTAGGCAGTCTCTACAAAATTACAATTTTTCTTAAAAATAGGGCAAAATGGTGTTAAAACAAGCAAAAGAAACAACAACATATGCTATCGGTGGCGTGTTCGTACAACGCGTGTTCAGAGGGCACGTGTTCAGAGGGCTCGTGTTCAGAGAGCGAATATAATTATGGTGCAATAAAAATGAACTGACCAGATGTACAAGTTTACATTGATAATACAGTGCCGTCCCAAAAATGATATTGTCATTTTGTGATTTTCAGTTTGTTAACAAAATTTAAATTTTTATTGAAAATTTTAGTTTGTTATTTTACTAGCTGAATAACTAATAAGCTAAGCTTTATACTGACCATGTAAACCTTAGTTGTATTTTAACGTCTAATTTTCAATATTAGCTCGTACAACCAGAGGAACAGCGATTTTAAGAATTTACCTATGTAACATTTATAAATTCAGAGATTATTGCCTAAATCTGAAATATAAAATAAATTGTTCTGCATCGATTTCAATTAAAAAATAATACTTTCCCGGAAACATTTACAGGAAAAATTTCTTTTTAAAGTCACCATTAACTTAATGCTGTTTTCACCGTAAGTGTCCACATTTGAAAGAAAATTAAAATACCCCTGTCGCAGCATCTGCATAACATAGCGAATTTCCAAATATTGGGCATTGGCGGATCTCATCTAAAGCCTGTACCTATTTAAAATAGTTTAGCTTTCTAAAAGTAAAAGAATTTTTAAAATCGGCTGGGTAATTAGTTTTGGTATTTTTGGCGACCCAAGAACCCGAACGGATTTTGTGCAGCATAGTTGTATCCATCTAAAATAATCTAGTTCTCTAGCAGTGAGAAATTTTTTAGAATCGGTTCGGTAGCTTATTACTGGCGTTTTCGGATCTGCAAGATCCCGGTGGACCTCAATCAGCTCGACCGTATATTTTAGGCGAACTTTATGTAATATATATATATATATATATATATATATATATATATATATATATATATATATATATATATATATATATATATATATATATATATTTTCAAAACCCGTTGTGTAGCATTCTACGCCGCATTTGAATCCGCAGGACAGTTGTGGATCTCAGAAAACACAACCTGTACCTATCTAAAATAGTTTACCTCGGTAATAGTAAAAAGATTTCAAAATCGGTTAGTTATTTTATTTTTGAAACTTTTAGGTCCCACTGACGCTGTCGGACCTTACATAACGTAATCTATATCTATTTAAAACAGTTTAGCTCTCTAACAGTGAAAAAATTTTCAAAATCGGTCGGTTAGTTAATTTTTACCACTTTTGGGTCCCATGGACCCTGGCGGACCCTACATAACGTAATGTATACCTATCTAAAATAGCTTAGCTCCCTAACAGTGAAAAAATTTTCAAAATCGGTCGGTTAGTTAATTTTTGACACTTTTGGATCCTATGGACCCTGGGGGACCTTACATAACGTAATCGATATTTATCTAAAATAGTTTAGCTCTGTAACAGTGAAAAAATTTTCAAAATCGGTCAGTTTGTGTATTTTTGACACTTTTGAATCCTATGGACCCTGGCGGACCTTACATAATGTATTCTGTATCTATCTAGAACAGTTTAGCTCTGTAAGAGTGAAAAAATTTTCAAAATTGGTCGTTTAGTTTATTTTTTACAATTATGGGATCATTAAACCCTGGCGAAACTCATACAACTCTAGTATTCTAACAGTAAGAAAAGGATTCTAGGGATCTCATATAACTTATGGCAGTCTGTAAGGTTCTTGCGGACATCATTTAATTAATTAGTTCAAATACTTTAACTTACTAACTGTGAAAAAATTTTTAAAATCGATTGGGTAGTTAATTCTTGGCCTTTTTAGGTCCCGAAAACCTTGACCTCACATAAAATACCTTAAATCCATTTAAAATTGTTTAACTTTTTAACCTTAATAATTATTAGTGAAAAAATTTTCAAAATCGATTCATTTAAAATTTTTTTCCGTGCATACATACATATATTATGTTCATTTTTAATAATATATATATATATATATATATATATATATATATATATATATATATATATATATATATATATATATATATATATATATATATATATATATATATATATATATATATATATATATATATATATATAAATTATATATATATATATATATATATATATATATATATATATATATATATATATATATATATATATATATATATATATATATATATATATATATATATATATATATATATATATATATATATATATATATATATATATATATATATATATATATATATATATATATATATTATATATATATATATATATATATATATATATATATATATATATATTATATATATATATATATATATATATATATATATATATGTGTCGCCACGATAACTCTCGAACGAAACGTCTAATGCTTATGAAATTTTGTGTGCGGACTGGATTCTGAATTGGTTCGGCTAAGTTCGTTAGCCAGACACGTCGGATGCCCAGAAGTAGGTTTTCTGGCCATTTTTTATCATTCGATCCTATCATAAGGCAGTTCGATTTTTTACATCGTTGAAAAGGAAAAAAAAATTATGAAGAAAATATTCTTATAATTTTCTTTCTATTTTAAGTATTTTTCGAGAAAATGTAAATTTTCACTTTTATTCTTTCTTTGTTGATCTAATAACACACATACATGTATAGAGTCTTGTTTCTCATTTATTGCATTATAATTAGCATGGTTCTATCTCATGTTGAAAAATGTAAATTAAACAGATTTTCTAAGCTAATGTAATGAAGAATTTTTTTTTTATTGAATTTTTAAGTAAACAAGAAATTGAAGATTATGTTATGATATAAATATTATTAAATATGAAACAAAACAAAATATGTACAATGTACATATGTATGCACGGAAAAATATTTTGAATCAATTTTGAAAATTTTTTCACTAATAATTAATAATGTTAAAAAATTAAACCATTTCAAATGGATTTAAGGTATTTTATGTGAGGTCAAGGTTTTCGGGACCTAAAAAGGTCAGAAATTAATTAACCAATCGATTTTAAAAATTTGTTCACAGTTAGTAAGTTAAAGTATCTGAATTAATTAATTAAATGATGTCCGCAAGAAGCTTACGGACTGCCATAAGTTATATGAGATCCTTAGAACCTTTTTCTTACTGTTAGAGTACTAGACTTGTATGAGTTTCGCCAGGATTTACTGATCCCATAATTGTAAAAAATAAACTAAACGACCAATTTTAAAAATTTCTTCATTGTTACAGAGCTAAACTATTTTAGATAGATTTAGAATACATTATGTAAGGTCCGCCAGGGTCCACAGGACCCAAAAGTGTCAAAATAAACTAACTGACCGATTTTGAAAATTTTTTCATTATTACAGAGCTAAACTATTTTAGATAAATATAGATTACGTTATGTAAGGTCTGCCAGGGTCCATGGGATCCAAAAGTGTCAAAAATAAACTAACCGACCGATTTTGAAAATTTTTTCACTGTTACAGAGCTAAACTATTTTAGATAAATATAGATTACGTAATGTAAGGTCTGCCAGGGTATATGGGATCCAAAAGTGTCAAAAATAAACTAACCGACCGATTTTGAAAATTTTTTCACTGTTACAGAGCTAAACTATTTTAGATAAATATAGATTACGTTATGTAAAGTCTGCCAGGGTCCATCGGACCCAAAAGTGTAAAAAATAAACTAACCGACCGATTTTGAAAATTTTTTCACTGTTGGGGAGCTAAGCTATTTTAGATACATATAGATTACGTTATGTAAGGTCTGACAGTGTCAGTAGGACCTAAAAGTGTCAAAAATAAAATAACTGACCGATTTTGAAACTTTTTTACTATTACCGAGGTAAACTATTTTAGATAGGTACAGGTTGTGTTATCTGAGATCCACAACTGTCCTGCGGATGCAAATGCGGCGTAGAATGCTACACAACGGGTTTTGAATATATATATATATATATATATATATATATATATATATATATATATATATATATATATATATATATATATTACATAAAGTCCGCCTAGAATATACGGTCGAGCTGATTTTTTAATGAGGTCCACCAGGATCTTGCAGATCCGAAAACGCCAGTAATAAGCTATCGAACCGATGCTAAAAAATTTCTCACTGCTAGAGAAACTAAATTATTTTAGATGGATACAACTATGCTGTACATAATTCGTTCGGGTTCTTGGGTCCCCAAAAATACCAAAACTAATTACCCAGCCGATTTTAAAAATTCTTTTACTCTTAGAAAGCTAAACTATTTTAAATAGGTACAGGTCTTAGATGAGATCCGCCAGTGCCCAAGATTTAGAAATTCGCTATGTTATGCAGATGCTGCGACAGGGGTATTAATAATATTATATCATAACATAATGTTCAATTTCTTGTTTATTTAAAAATTCAATAAAAAAAATCTTCATTACATAAGCTTAGAAAATCTGCTTAATTTTCATTTTTCAATTTGAGACAGAACTATGCTAATTATAATGCAATAAATGAGAAACGAAACTATATACATGTATGTGTATTATAATACATGTATGTGGATAGATTTCAATTGTTCTCACAAAATTCTTTAAAAAAGTATGAAATATTTTTGATATTTCAGAAAGAACTGAGACATAAATATAAATTACTTATTAGGACTAACAAAGAAAGAAAATTAATACAAATGTGAAAATTTACATTTTCTCGAAAAATACTTAAAATAGAAAGAAAATTATAAGAATATTTTCTTCATAATTTTTTTCTGGCTTTTCAACGATGTAAAAATCGAACTGTCTAATGATAGGATCGAATGATAAAAAATGATAAAAAATGGCCAGAAAACCTACTTTTGGGCATCCGACGTGTCTGGCTGACGAACTTAGCCTGGCTAATCCGGACTTTAGTTCGCACACAAAATTTCACAAGCACTAAACGTTTCGTTCGAAAGTTATCGTGGCGACATATATATATATATATATATATATATATATATAATATATATATATATATATATATAATATATATATATATATATTATGTATATATATATATATATAAATTTATTTGAATATCATTTTCGTATTCTAGGGACCTCAAAACATATTTCTGCCATAGCCCCTTGCTCAAATTGCGTCATGAGACCTACTGTAGTAGCTGAATTTCGAGTTTTCGAAATTCGCTAAAATTCGTAATGTTTCACCAAAGATATATATATATATAACTGAAAAACTAATTTTTAGTTACTTAAAAATTAAACTTAAAAAATAAAGTAATAAGGTAATCATTTTTGATTTTGACAAATTTAGTGTAGGTAGTTTGTGCTGAAAATATATGTTTACTAAGGTAACGGGCCTAGTTTCTGACCTTTTAAGAGTGACGGCTGAGGTTAAACGACAGTAATAAATATAAGATTAAACTTAAGAGACAATTAATAATTTTATCAACTAGTTTATGGTTTTCAAAATAAAGTCATATAAGTAAAATAATTATTTGAATTGAATTAATAATTTAAATTAATGTTTTAAAATTGACAAAAAGGACC
This sequence comes from Brachynemurus nebulosus, assembly GCA_035578155.1. Classification (NCBI taxonomy): domain Eukaryota; kingdom Metazoa; phylum Arthropoda; class Insecta; order Neuroptera; family Myrmeleontidae; genus Brachynemurus; species Brachynemurus nebulosus. The sequence goes on along the minus strand of JAPWDM010000049.1, from coordinate 2,528 downwards.
CAGTTTCTGACCTTCAAAATTTCTCATGTGACAGTTTTTGACCCTGACAGTGGCTAGTTTTTAAAAATACAGTTTTTTAAAATTTAATTTATATATAATTTTTTATTGATAAAAATGAATGTTTAATGTTATATACGTTATGAAAAATAACAAAAACTAATCGAAGATAACTATAAATAACAAAATAACTAACAAAAACTGGTTAGAATTTAATTGGGCCATACCACTTTAGAAGTGAGCCTAGTAATTGACCCTCATATTTCAATAATAAAAATCATTCTAAGGTATTTTATAAATATTTTAAAATAAATTTTAAACAAATATTAACCTGCTCATATATTTTTAATTAAGTTTTCATACTTACATGATGAATATTGCACAGATCAAAATGAGTACTTTGTAACATAAACTGTTAGGAAACTACCAAAAAAATAGTTTTTACACACATTTTAAACTTAAAAAATTTTTTTTATTTAGTTAATATATTCTAAACTTTTTAAATTGTTGTTCATTAGACACAGAATAGATTACTTTAAATTAAGAATTTATTTTTTTTCTTATTTAAAATATAGTTTTTTTATTAATTTATAACAAAGTTGAAAAGTTCAGAAACTGGGCCAGGGTCAATTACCGGGTCTTTTACCTTGCAGCGACCTTGCAGCCTTGTCGTGTTTCTTATTTATTTATTTTTTTCCCTAAAAAATAACTTATGTTAATTATGTTATCAGTGAATAGTATGTAGCGTAGTCAAACAATTTCTAGTATGTAGCCTAGTCAAACAATTTTGTGGACCAGTAGTAGCTGGACAATCCATCTTTGCCAATTGAAGTATGGAATGTGCACGAACAACGTCATCGAACAAATAATCCAGTTGAGGGTGGAACTCTAAACCCCTTCATGTTATAGAAACGGTTTTAACACATTTTAGTAACGTATTACCGTCCAAAGATACAAGCCTGGCTTGTTTTAAATTGACACTCTGTATATGTATTAATTGATCATGATAATTTCAAAAGATGAGTGCGGAATTCACCTGTAATCTTGCGCCATCTTGTTGTAAAGGGTTGACCCCAATGTACCTGTTTAATTGGTTTGCATACACGCTAATTTAAGTATCATTATTTACAAATAACCCTATAAAGGAGTCTCCAGATTCTCGTCGAGGTTGGACGAGGTTCCTCGATGAGTTCCTCGCTGAGGTTGGCCAGGCATATGAATAGCATTTAAACACCAACCGCGAGGCACAACGAAATGAGCCTCTACATTCTCGATTCGTCCAACCTCGGCGAGAATGTGGAGACTCCTTTATAATCATTCATGTAATGATAATAAGTTGTCTTTCGTTGCATCTATATTTTATACAGATAGATGTCACACGGCTACTGACAAGGAAAGGTATCCAACTGTATCTCTCAAAAATTTTTGAAACTTTGGTGGATTGAAGATCTTACTAAAAGTAATCACAAGCCATATTTCGTTCGTGCCCATAAGCGGTTTAAGGGGGTTAAATTCACCCCTGAAAATATGAGTTTTTTTCAATTTTCTTAAATATCTTGGAAACGGTAAGAGCTTTGGTAGGGAAACTATATATATTTGTGAATGGCACTTTAAGATCTTATTGTGATACCAAAATTAAAGTTATAAAATTATAGAGGTTTCATCCCCCACCCCCAACCCCTAATTTTATCGAGTATATTTTGGTAAAAGGGGAGGCTGTTATGTGTAAATAATAGAATTTTTAATTAATATATTTTACATCACACCAGTTTATTTCTTTTTGCATAATTACACTCTTTGCTAATATTAACTTGGGAAAAATTTTAACTTTTTGATTTAATAATGAGCAAAAATATAGTCAAAAAAATTTGTATTTTAGTAATGAATTGTTACAAACTTACGATATACTTTAAAGTACATAGTTTAGAAAGAAAGAATACACTGCCCCCCCTCCCATGCTTTACTGATATCTATACAAATCTTATTTATTTATTTTTATTTATCTATACAATTTTCAATATTTTAACCTCTGGACATAGTATAAATAAAAGATTATTACCATAGGCAGTAGCGAAACGCACTTTCTATCCTTTTTTTATATAAGTACAAACAATTATGTATGTCCTTTTTTACTTATGTGATTGTATGTGTTTGTACATGTGAGATTGAGGGTTGATAATGGTCATGTTAAATTATATGAACAACTAAAAGCAACTTTCTTCAAAATGAATTGAGCAAACGCGAAATTGATGACAGTATTCAACACGAGAATTTAGATCGTCACGACCCATTAGCGCCAACCACTGTCAAAATCGAAAATATTAACTGAATTATTATAAAATATTAATAATTATTTATTATTAAACGTATTTTTACATAAGCATTCAAATTATAATAATACTTACAAATTTGCATCAAACGGCACTCAGAAAAAATATAAATTGGAATTTTGTTTTGAATCATTTAAACTAAATTTAGCAGCACAAGAGTTATCACCAGACATTTTAAGCCACCATAATAATTAAATACAT
>JAPWDM010000005.1:55748453-55775400 GCA_035578155.1 Brachynemurus nebulosus | reverse complement strand
AATAGCGCGAAATTCCTATATAAGCTTTATCTAAGTACCGCCGTTGGTTCAGATTTAGATATTTTCAATTTTATCTTTATATGCTGCTCAAATGAATTTTTTTGATTTTCGGGGAAAGTTTTGGCGTTGGAAAGATTTTAATAGCAATTATGTCGAGCGCGAAAATAGGGCAAAGTTCCTATATAAGTTTTAACTAATTATCGGCGTTGGTTTAGATTTCGATATTTTCAATCTTTGTCTTTATATGCTGCTCAAATGAATTTTTTTTATTTTCCGGGAAACTATACTCGCCGGAAAGATTTTAATAGCAGTTATGATGAGCGCGAAAATAGCGCGAAATTCCTATATAAGCTTTATCTAATTACCGCCGTTGGTTCAGATTTAGATATTTTCAATTTTTGTCTTTATATGCTCCTCAAATGAATTTTTTTGATTTTTTGGGAAAGTATTGGCGTTGGAAAGATTTGATAGCAATTATGTCGAGCGCGAAAATAGCGCGAAATTCCTATATAAGTTTTATCTAATTACCGCCGTTGGTTCAGATTTAGATATTTTCAATTTTCGTCTTTGTATGATGCTCAAATAAATTTTTTTGATTTTCCGGGAAAGTATTGGCTCTGGAAAGATTTTAATAGCAGTTATGATGAGCGCGAAAATAGCGCGAAATTCCTATATAAGCTTTATCTAATTAACTTTGTTGGTTCAGAGTCCGATATTTTCAATTTTTGTCTTTATATGCTGCTCAAATGAAATTTTTTTGATTTTCCGGAAAAACTAGAGGCGCTGGAAAGATTTTAATAGCAGTTATGATGAACGCGAAAATAGCGCGAAATTCCTATATAAGCTTTATCTAATTACCGCCGTTGGTTCAGATTTAGATATTTTCAATTTTTGTCTTTATATGCTGCTCAAATGAATTTTTTTGATTTTCCGGGAAACTATAGGCGCCGCAAAGACTTTAATAGCAGTTATAATGAGCGCGAAAATAGCCCGAAATTCCTATATAAGCTTTATCTAATTACCGCCGTTGGTTCAGATTTAGATATTTTCAATTTTTGTCTTTACATGCTACTCAAATGAATTTTTTTTGATTTTCCGGGAAACTATAGGCGCCGCAAAGATTTTAATAGTAGTTATGATGAGCGCGAAAATAGCGCTAAATTCCTATATAAGCTTTATCTAATTACCGCCTTTGGTTCAGATTTAGATATTTTCAATTTTTTTCTTTATATGCTGCTCAAATGAATCCTTTTGATTTTCCGGAAAACTATAGGCGTTGGAAATATTTTAATAGCAGTTATGATAAGCGCGAAAATAGCGCGAAAATTCCTATATAAGTTTTATCTAATTATCGCACTTGATTCAGATTTCGATATTTTATTAAATGATCTTTATATTCTTCCTAATTTTTCTTGATTTTCCGGGAAAGTATTGGCGCTGGAAAGATTTTAATAGCAGTTATGATGAGCGCGAAAATAGCGCGAAATTGCTATATCAGCTTTATCTAATTACCGCCGTTGGTTCAGATTTCGATATTTTCAATTTTTGTCTTTATATGCTGCTCAAATGAATTTTTTTATTTTCCGGGAAACTATAGGCGTTGGAACGATTTTAATAGCAGTTATGATGAGCGCGAAAATAGCGCGAAATTCCTATATAAGTTTTATCTAATTATCGCCGTTGGTTCAGATTTCGATATTTTCAATTTTTGTCTTTATATGCTGCTCAAATGAATTTTTTTGATTTTCCGGGAAACTATAGGCTCCGGAAAGATTTTAATAGCAGTTATGATGAGCGCGAAAATAGCGCGAAATTCCTATATAAGCTCTATCTAATTACCGCCGTTGTTTCAAATTTCGATATTTTCGATTTTTGTCTTTATATGCTGCTCAAATGAATTTTTTTGATTTTCCGGGTAACTATAGGCGTTGGAACGATTTTAATAGCAGTTATGATGAGCGCGAAAATAGCGCGAAATTCCTATATAAGTTTTATCTAATTATCGCCGTTGGTTCAGATTTCGATATTTTTAATTTTTGTCTTTATATGCTGCTCAAATGAATTTTTTTTGATTTTCCGGGAAACTATAGGCGCCGGAAAGATTCTAATAGCAGTTATGATGAGCGCGAAAATAGCGCGAAATTCCTATATAAGCTCTATCTAATTACCGCCGTTGATTCAGATTTAGATATTTTCAATTTTTGTCTTTATATGCTACTCAAATGAAATTTTTTGATTTTCCGAGAAACTATAGGCGCTTTGAAAGAGTTTAATAGCAGCTCTGATGAGCACGAAAATAGCGCCAAATTCCTATATAAGCTTTATCTTATTACCGCCGTTGGTTCAGATTTAGATATTTACAATTTTTGTCTTTATATGCTGCTCAAATGAATTTTTTTGATTTTCCGGGAAACTGTAGGCGTTGGAAAGATTTTAATAGCAGTTATGATGAGCGCGAAAATAGCACGAAATTCCTATATAAGCTTTATCTAATTACCGCCGTTGGTTCAGATTTAGATATTTTCAATTTTTGTCTTTATATGCTGCTCAAATTAATATTTTTGATTTTCCGGGAAATTATAGGCGCCGGAAAGATTTTAATAGCAGTCATGATGAGCGCGAAAATAGCGCGAAATTCCTATATAAGCTCTATCTAATTACCGCCGTTGGTTTGGATTTAGAGATTTTCAATTTACTGTCTTTATATGCTGCTAAACTGAATTTTTTTGATTTTCCGGGAAAGTATTGGCATTGGAAAGATTTTAATAGCAATTATGTCGTTCGCGAAAATAGCGCGAAATTCCCATATAAGTTTTATCTAATTATCGCCGTTGGTTCAGATTTCGATATTTTCAATTTTTGTCTTTATATGCTGCTCAAATGAATTTTTTTGATTTTCCGGGAAACTATAGCGCCGGAAAGATTTTAATAGCAGTTATGATGAGCGCGAAAATAGCGCGAAATTCCTATATAAGCTCTATCTAATTACCGCCATTGGTTCAAATTTCGATATTTTCGATTTTTGTCTTTATATGCTGCTCAAATGAATTTTTTTGATTTTCCGGGTAACTATAGGCGTTGGAAAGATTTTAATAGCAGTTATGATGAGCGCGAAAATTGCGCGAAATTCCTATATAAGCTTTATCTAATTACCGCCGTTGATTCAGATTTAGATATTTTCAATTTTTGTCTTTATATGCTACTCAAATGAAATTTTTTGATTTGCCGGGAAACTATAGGCGCCGGAAAGAGTTTAATAGCAGCTATGATGAGCACGAAAATAGCGCCAAATTCCTATATAAGCTTTATCTAATTACCGCCGTTGGTTCAGATTTAGATATTTACAATTTTTGTCTTTAAATGCTGCTCAAATGAATTTTTTTGATTTTCCGGGAAAATGTAGGCGTTGGAAAGATTTTAATAGCAGTTATGATGATCGCGAAAATAGCACGAAATTCCTATATAAGCTTTATCTAATTACCGCCATTGGTTCAGATTTAGATATTTTCAATTTTTGACTTTATATGCTGCTCAAATGAATTTTTTTGATTTTCCGGGAAACTATAGGCGCCGGAAAGATTTTAATAGCAGTTATGATGAGCGCGAAAATAGCGCAAAATTCCTATATAAGCTCTATCTAATTACCGCCGTTGGTTCAGATTTAGATATTTTCAATTTACTGTCTTTATATGCTGCTCAAATGAATTTTTTTGATTTTCCGGGAAAGTATTGGCATTGGAAAGATTTTAATAGCAATTATGTCGAGCGTGAAAATAGCGCGAAATTCCTATATAAGTTTTATCTAATTACCGCCGTTGGTTCAGATTTAGATATTTACAATTTTTGTCTTTAAATGCTGCTCAAATGAATTTTTTTGATTTTCCGGGAAAATGTAGGCGTTGGAAAGATTTTAATAGCAGTTATGATGAGCGCGAAAATAGCGCAAAATTCCTATATAAGCTCTATCTAATTACCGCCGTTGGTTCAGATTTAGATATTTTCAATTTACTGTCTTTATATGCTGCTCAAATGAATTTTTTTGATTTTCCGGGAAAGTATTGGCATTGGAAAGATTTTAATAGCAATTATGTCGAGCGTGAAAATAGCGCGAAATTCCTATATAAGTTTTATCTAATTATCGCCGTTGGTTCAGATTTCAATATTTTCAATTTTTGTCTTTGTATGCTGCTCAAATGAATTTTTTTGATTTTACGGGAAACGATAGGCGCCGGAAAGATTTTAATAGCAGTTATGATGAGCGCGAAAATAGCGCGAAATTCCTATATAAATTTTATCTAATTATCGCCGTTGGTTTAGATTTCGATATTTTCAATCTGTGCCTTTATAGGCTGCTCAAATGAATTTTTTTGATTTTCCGGGAAACTATAGGCGCCGGAAAGATTTTAATAGCAGTTATGATGAGCGCGAAAATAGCGCGAAATTCCTATATAAGCTTTATCTAATTACCGCCTATGTTTCAGATTTATATATTTCCAATTTTTGTCTTTATATGCAGCTCAAATGAATTTTTTTGATTTTCCGGGAAACTATAGGCGTTGGAAAGATCTTAATAATAATAATAATAATAATAATAATAATAATAGTACTGTATTTAAAATCCAAAGGATTATTACAGGAAGTTGGTATACGTATGCTGCGTAATTAAATAATTGACAATATCAATTGTAAATAACATGAAGTTACATAATTCTTAAATAATTACAAATTGAAGATTGAAAAGATTTGAAATTACATAATTCTTAAATAATTACAAATACTAGCAATAAAACGATAGCCAGTAGTACAGAGACGAAATGGGATACAGTGGGTTTGTGTGCACAGAGATTCGAAGGTGATTGTTGAAGTATTCATTATTCGTATAAAGCAAAGCTTCTTAATTTTAATGCGTTTATTACGAAATAATAAATATTATTGATTTTTTCTGCATTTAGGTTGTCCAATATTTCTGCAATTAAATTAACTTGGTCTGCCTCCTTGATGTATTTTTTGAGATAGTGATTTCTAAGAGGTGATAAAATGGGGCACTTGAACATAAAATGGTGAAAAGTTTCATTTTCGTTTAAGTTGCATATCAAGCATGGTGATTCTGAATTCCAGGAGTGAGTCAGGCCTTTTGTCCAAAATCTAATGTGGGTTTGGTTCATGAAGCGCATCTGTGTGATTATTCTAATTTTGTCAATAGGCAGATCACTTTGTACATGGTCAGAGTATTGGTTAGGGTCGAAAAATTTAAAGAATAAATTATAAGTTGTTGTCAGGATTTTGCTTTGGTCTCTCGAATATATTTCGTTAATGTAGCTATTAATTATCTGATTCTTGTGGGATTCGGCTAGTTCTGCGTCTTGTTGGTTCCATACAGAATTAAATCCTAATCTGTAGAGAATGTCTTTTAATTGCGTAGCCCAGTTAAATTTAACGATATTATCGGGAGATTTATCCAGTTCTACCATTCTTAAGTAGGTCATTTTAGTATATTTACTATTAGAAGTTTTTAGGAGTTTGATCCACCAATTTAAACTTAAGTGTAAGGCTTTTGAACCAATGTGAGGCCGTTTAGTATCTGCGCGTATGAAATAATGGGGGGTATTTTGTGGTAAACATAGAATGGATTTAAAAAAAGCGCTTTGGACCCTATCAAGGTCATGAAGATATCGCAAACTCCAGACTTCTGCACAATATAGTAGAGTTGTTAATATAATCGAATCTAATAATTTTAGTTTCGTCTCCCAGCTTTCAGATTTGGATGTAACTAAAATGTCACGTGTGCTACCAATAGCTGCATATGCTTTTTTTACTGAATTGTTTAGAGCTTCGTGAAACAGACAGGAGCTGGTAAATGGGATCCCTAAATAAACAAATTTATTGACGACCTCTATTTCCTCGTTTTCAATGTGAAATTTTTTTGAATTTACTGAAATTTTCCCACCCTTTCTAAAGATCATTATTTTGGTTTTATTGTTATTAATACTGAGTTTGTTTATTTTGCAGTAGTTGTGGAATGAGTTTAAGCTATTCTGAAGGCCAAAACTGGAATCGGAAATTAAAGTACAGTCGTCTGCATATAAAAGATACGTTATATAGCTTGTAGAATTTACACTCACCCCCTTAATGTGCGAATTGTTAAAATATTCGTCTAAGTCAGATAAGAATAGAATGAATAACAGAGGACTCAGAGAGTCACCCTGTAACACTCCCTGTGTAGCGGATATGCTTAGAGGGGCATTTCCATTTCTAAAGTCGATTACAATTTTAGCATGTTCGTATAAGTTTTTGATTATTGAAATTAGTTTTCTACTGACACCTATAGAATAGAGCTTATACCATAAAATTTCTCGGTTTATTTGATCGAATGCTTTCCTCAAATCTATAAAACTAACATAAATTTTCCTTTTATTTAGTCTAATGTGTGACTGGATTAGGTTACTTAAAATAAATATATTATCCTGACATCCTCTACCTCTGCGAAAACCTGCTTGGCTTTCCGATAATATTTCTGCTTCTTCAGCCCAGTTCATTAAACGGTTACTGAGGATTTTAGTGAAAACTTTGGTAATGACATTTGGTAGTGCAATGCCTCTATAGTTTGTAGGGTCCTCAGGGTTTCCTTTTTTATAAATTAGCTCAAGTTTAGCTTTGGACCAATCATTAGGGCACTTTTCGCTATTGAAAGCTGAATTTAATAAATTTAATAGGTGTACGTGTCCAGTTGGGGGTAAATTTATAATAAGTTCATTTGTGATACCATCCGGCCCTGGAGCCTTGCCGGTTTTAAGTTGTTTCAAAACTGTCAGGAGTTCATTTTTACTTATTGCTAGGTCTAAATATGGGTGCATTACATCGGTAAATATACATTCATTAGTTATTATGGGTGGGTATAATTCTAGAAAATACTTTCTCCATGTGTCTTTATTTATTCTAGATGCAGGTATTGTGCTATGTTTATTTTTAAATTGTTTCACCGTTTTCCAAAACTCCCTGCTGTCTTTAACGTTGCTGAGTTTATATGTAATGTCTGTATAGTATTCGTTTTTCTTTCTTTTTATAATTTTTTTATATTTCGTTTTGCATTCTACAAATAAATTCGTTTCTGCCCGACTAAAATTACAATTTTTTGCCCTTTTAAATGTCTCTTTGAGTTCTGATTTATGTAGTCTACAGTCCGAATCGAACCAGGGTTTATCTTTCTTTAATACTAATCCTGTCTCATTGCTAGTGGTAATTATTGTTATATTTTGAACAAGATCTAATTTAGCAGCAGTATTTTCTATGTTATTTAAAAGGGTTGTGTATAGATTCTCAGTGGAATCTAACGCAGGCCATTCCTGTTGCGCTAGTTGCTCGGCATAGGGTACAGTCATCTCGTTTTTCCATTTAAATCTAGAAATTTTATTGTACTGTCTTTTGTCCTTTCTTTTGTCAGCGGAAACAGAACGGTTAAGCGTCAGTGAACAGGGGAAATGGTCGGACCCAAAAACGTTGTCTAAAATTTCAAAATCTAATATATCCTTTAGGGCCGAGTCATTTCCCCACACTAAATCAACCGTACTACTTCCATTTTTGTTATGAAAAGTGAAATGTCCTTCGTGATCAGAAATACTGCGACCATTTACTACATAAAAACCCAGACTTTCCAAAAATATAACAAGTGATCTGCCTCTTTTATTCACAGTTGAGTCAGATGCTCTTCTTGTTCGACTCAAAAGTGTGCCGTCGAAAATTTCAGCACATTCTAAACCAAGGGTACCTATCCTACAGTTCATATCTCCAGCAATATATATTGGTGTTTGTGGATATTTTGAATTTATGGACAATAACAAGTCATTAAGAGTATCGATCATTGAATCTAATTCATAGCTGGGTTTAAAATAAACGAAAATGATAATTATGTTACCTCCAGCGATACTTATGTGTAACGCTATCCAGAAATCCCAAACTTCGACGAGATCAGCTTTCAAATCTCTGTGCACTAACACTATTAGTCCGCCACTGGGTCGGCCTAGATTTTTTTCTTTCTTAGCATGTACATTAAAACATTTGTATTCCTGAAAACAATCTAGATTATTATTTAAATCTTTACAAAGCCAAGTTTCACTTAAACATATTATTTTAAAAGTTCCAAATTGTTTCTGAGAATCAGATTCTAAACTCAGAAAATTATAGATTCCATAGCAGTTCCAGAATACACAATTTAATTTGTTTTTAATTTTACCTCTGTTATTGTTGACTATCAGTTTATTACTATTTTTAACTTCTTTCACATTTCGTTTAAATCTGAATTAGGGGACTTTTCGATTACGCCAAGTGAGTTTGTTCGTTCACGAAAGAAGAAGTCTAGCGTAGAAGGTTTTAGGGCATTATTGACGGATGCTGCATTGCCAGTGGAGTTTAATCGTGTCTTGCTAAGATCCATTTTTTTGTTTGTGGTGTCTTGTTCTTCATCGGACAGAATTCGCTTTTTTGTTACCGTGCTAACTAATGCTGGAGTTAGATTTTCCATCACTTTTCCGTCCACTATTAGCTGATCATATTTAAGATACGCACTTCTTCCTTCTTTACGGAACTTTAGCATATATGGGATGAGTTCCTTGCGCTTCATTCGTATGTTGTAAGGTAAATCGTCGGATAAGTAAATATTTGTACCTTGAAGGAGCTTCTTATTGGAAAAAATTTCTTTTTTAATTCTCCAGGTAGTCATTCCAATGATTAGTGGGCCCGTTTTTTGGTTTTTTCCCGGAGTATTTCTTATAAAATCTATATCAGTAGTAGTACATGGTACTTTCAATTTATTGTTGAATAATTCTAATACTAACTGTTCACTTTCACTATTCGTATAGGGAGTATTTTTTGTAACGCCATGCAAAACTATGTTTTTTCTTTTAAAGTTTTTTTCCATATCACTTGCTCTTTTTTCTAGTTGAACTAACTTATGTGACAGCTCACTTTGATCATGGTTAAGTTTATTAAATTTTTCTTCAATATTATTATTTATTATTTTTATTTCACTTTTTAATTCATTTTTTAAATCACTAATTGCATTTAAAATATCTTTTGTTGACACTGTTGACATTTTGTTTATTTATTTTATGGGTTACGTATTATAGATTATGTATATTCTATGTACGCAAGGTCTGTAATCTATGTACGTATGTTAATTGTTGTTCTGTTGCCAGCTTCACATTCAATTGCTGAATACTTGTGATTTATTATCTATGGTTCTTAGGTTATGTCTTGTTGTAAACGAATTTTTGTTTTATTTTGTATGTTACCCTTCTTTAACCCGTAAAAAACACCAAATTCCTTTAGGTAACAGTTTTGATAATGTCACTAATCACACTTTTAATTTTTTAAACTGTGAATTAAACTATATTACAATAATTTTTTTTTATGACACCAAATTAGAGCGATGTTTTTTCGAAAGATCTTAATAGCAGTTATGATGAGCGCGAAAATAGCGCGTAATTGCTATATAAGCTTTATCTAATTACCGCCGTTGGTTCAGGTTTAGATATTTTCAATTTTTGTCTTTATATGCTGCTCAAATGAATTTTTTTGATTTTTTGGGAAACTATAGGCATTGGAAAGATTTTAATAGCAGTTATGATGAGCGCGAAAATAGAGTGAAATTCCTATATAAGTTTTATCTAATTATCGCCGTTGGTTCAGATTTCAATATTTTCAATTTTTGTCTTTATATGCTGCTCAAATGAATTTTTTTGATTTTCCGGGAAACCATAGGCGCCGGAAAGATTTTAATAGCAGTTATAATGAGCGCGAAAATAGCGCGAAATTCCTATATAAGCTTTAATAATTATTGCCGTTGGTTTAGTTTTCGATATTTTCAATCTTTGTCTTTATATGCTGCTCAAATGAATTTTTTTGAATTTCCGGGAAACTTTAGGCGCCGGAAGGATTTTAATAGCACTCATGATGAGCGCGAAAATAGCGCAAATCCCTATATAAGCTTTATCTAATTACCGCCGTTGGTTCAGATTTAGACATTTTCAATTTTTGTCTTTATATGCTGCTCAAATGAAAATTTTTGATTTTCGGGGAAACTATAGGCGCCGGAAAGATTTTAATAGCAGTTATGATGAGGGCGAAAATAGCGCGAAATTCCTATATAAGCTTTATCTAATTACCGCCGTTGGTTCAGGTTTAGATATTTTCAATTTTTGTCTTTATATGCTGCTCAAATGAATTTTTTTGATTTTTTGGGAAACTATAGGCATTGGAAAGATTTTAATAGCAGTTATGATGAGCGCGAAAATAGAGTGAAATTCCTATATAAGTTTTAACTAATTATCGCCGTTGGTTCAGATTTCGATATTTTCAATTTTTGTCTTTATATACTGTTCAAATGAATTTTTTTGAATTTCCGGGAAACTTAGGCGCCGGAAAGATTTTAATAGAAGTTATAATGAGCGCGAAAATAGCGCGAAATTGCTATATAAGATTTATATAGAGCTATTTAAGATTTATTTGCTGCTCAAATGAATTTTTTTGATTTTCTGGGATATTATAGGCGCTGGAAAGATTTTAATAGCAGCTATGATTAGCGCGAAAATAGCTCGAAATTTCTATATAAGCTTTATTAAATTACCGCCGTTGTTTCAGATTTCGATATTTTCAATTTTTGTCTTTATATGCTGCTCAAATGAATTTTTTTGATTTTCCGGGAAAGTATTGGCGTTGGAAACATTTTAGTAGCAATTATGTCGAGCGCGAAAATAGCGCGAAATTCCTATATAAGTTTTATCTAATTATCGCCGTTGGTTCAGATTTCAGTATTTTCAATTTTTGTCTTTGTATGCTGCTCAAATGAATTTTTTTGATTTTCCGGGAAACGATAGGCGCCGGAAAGATTTTAAAATGAGTTATGATGAGCGCGAAAATAGCGCGAAATTCCTATATAAATTTTATCTAATTATCGCCGTTGGTTTAGATTTCGATATTTTCAATCTGTGCCTTTATAGGCTGCTCAAATGAATTTTTTTGATTTTCCGGGAAACTATAGGCGCCGGAAAGATTTTAATAGCAGTTATGATGAGCGCGAAAATAGCGCGAAATTCCTATATAAGCTTTATCTAATTACCGCCTATGTTTCAGATTTATATATTTCCAATTTTTGTCTTTATATGCTGCTCAAATGAATTTTTTTGATTTTCCGGGAAACTATAGGCGTTGGAAAGATCTTAATAGCAGTTATGATGAGCGCGAAAATAGCGCGAAATTGCTATATAAGCTTTATCTAATTACCGCCGTTGGTTCAGATTTAGATATTTTCAATTTTTGTCTTTATATGCTGCTCAAATGAATTTTTTTGATTTTCGGGAAAGTATTGGCATTGGAAACATTTTAATAACAATTATGTCGAGCGCGAAAATAGCGCGAAATTCCTATATAAGTTTTATCTAATTATCGCCGTTGGTTCAGATTTCAATATTTTCAATTTTTGTCTTTATATTCTGCTCAAATGAATTTTTTTGATTTTCCGGGAAACTATAGGCGTTGGAAAGATCTTAATAGCAGTTATGATGAGCGCGAAAATAGCGCGAAATTGCTATATAAGCTTTATCTAATTACCGCCGTTGGTTCAGATTTAGATATTTTCAATTTTTGTCTTTATATGCTGCTCAAATGAATTTTTTTGATTTTCGGGAAAGTATTGGCATTGGAAAGATTTTAATAACAATTATGTCGAGCGCGAAAATAGCGCGAAATTCCTATATAAGTTTTATCTAATTATCGCCGTTGGTTCAGATTTCGATATTTTCAATTTTTGTCTTTATATGCTGCTCAAATGAATTTTTTTGATTTTCCGGGAAAGTATTGGCGTTGGAAACATTTTAGTAGCAATTATGTCGAGCGCGAAAATAGCGCGAAATTCCTATATAAGTTTTATCTAATTATCGCCGTTGGTTCAGATTTCGATATTTTCAATTTTTGTCTTTATATACTGTTCAAATGAATTTTTTTGATTTTCCGGGAAACTTAGGCGCCGGAAAGATTTTAATAGCAGTTATGATGAGTGCGAAAATGGCGCGAAATTGCTATATAAGATTTATCTAATTACCGCCGTTGGTTCCAGGTTTAGATATTTTCAATTTTTGTTTTTATATGCTGCTCAAATGAATTTTTTTGATTTTTTGGGAAACTATAGGCGTTGGAAAGATTCTAATAGCAGTTATGATGAGCGCGAAAATAGCGTGAAATTCCTATATAAGTTTTAACTAATTATCGCCGTGGTTCAGATTTCGATATTTTCAATTTTTGTCTTTATATGCTGCTCAAATGAATTCTTTTGATTTTCCGGGAAACTATAGGCGCCGGAAAGATTTTAATAGCAGTTGTGATGAGCGCGAGAATAGCGCGACATTCCTATATAAGCTTTATCTAATTACCGCCGTTGGTTCAGATTTCGATATTTTCAATTTTTGTCTTTATATGCTGCTCAAATGAATTTTTTTGATTTTCCGCGTAACTATAGGCGTTGGAAAGATTTTAATAGCAGTTATGATGAGCGCGAAAGTAGCACGACATTCCTATATAAGCTTTATCTAATTACCGCCGATGTTTCAGATTTAAATATTTTCAATTTTTGTCTTAATATGCTGCACAAATGAAATTTTTTGATTTTCCGGGAAACTATAGGCGCCGGAAAGATTTTAATAGCAGTTATGATGAGCGCGAAAATAGGGCGAAATCCCTATATTAGATTTATCTAATTATCGCCGTTGGTTTAGATTTCGATATTTTCAATTTTTGTCGTTATATGCTGCTCAAATAAATTTTTTTGATTTTCTGGGAAACTATAGGCGCCGGAAATATATTAATAGCAGTTATGATGAGAGCGAAAATAGCGCAAAATTCCTATATAAGCTTTATCTAATTACCGCCGTTGGTTTAGATTTCGATATTTTCAATTTTTGTCGTTATATGGTGCTCAAATAAATTTTTTTGATTTTCTGGGTAACTATAGGCGCCGGAAAGATTTTAATAGCAGTTATGATGAGCGCGAGAATAGCGCGACATTCGTATATAAGCTTTATCTAATTACCGCCGTTGCTTCAGATTTCGATATTATCTATTTTTGTCTTTATATGCTGCTCAAATGAATTTTTGTGATTTTCCGGGTAACTATAGGCGTTGAAAAGATTTTAATAGCAGTTATAATGAGCGCGAAATTAGCGCGAAATTCCTATATAAGCTTTATCTAATTACCGCCGTTGGTTCAGATTTAGATATTTTCAATTTTTGTCTTTATATTCTGCTCAAATGAATTTTTTTGATTTTCCGGGAAACTATAGGCGTTGGAAAGATTTTAATAGCAGTTATGATGAGCGCGAAAATAGCGCGAACTTCCTACATAAGTTTTATCTAATTATCGCCGTTGGTTCAGATTTCGATATTTTCAATTTTTGTCTTTATATGCTGCTCAAATGAATTCTTTTGATTTTCCGAGAAAGTATTGGCGCTGGAAAGATTTTAATAGCAGTTATGATGAGCGCGAAAATAGCGCGAACTTCCTACATAAGTTTTATCTAATTATCGCCGTTGGTTCAGATTTCGATATTTTCAATTTTTGTCTTTATATGCTGCTCAAATGAATTCTTTTGATTTTCCGAGAAAGTATTGGCGCTGGAAAGATTTTAATAGCAGTTATGATGAGCGCGAAAATAGCGCGAAATTACTATATAAGCTTTATCTAATTACCGCCGTTAGTTCAGATTTCGATATTTTCAATTTTTGTCCTTATTTGCTGCTCAAATGAATTTTTTTGATTTTCTGGCATAGGGTAGATCGGGGTCAGTTGGGCAATTTTTTGGGAAAATTTTAATAGCATCAACTGAAATTAGTATAGGAAGAATAGGAAAATGATAATATTAGATAAAATTCTTATAGTAATCGCTTCAATTACATATTATAATAAGAATAATTATTTAAATTAAAAAATATCTTTACCGTTATTGTTCAACTAATACTTTTATTGAGGTATATTGAGGTAAAATGAACATGAAAAAATAACCCCATTCAATAGAAATGACCAAAATATCAGACTCAATTATTCTACACTTTTCCAATTAAACACACTACAGAGGTAAGTAGGGTAGACCGGGGTTAGTTGGGCAATTTTTGGGGAAAATTTGAATAGCATCAACTGAAATTAGTATAGGAAGAATAGGAAAATGATAATATTAGATAAAATTCTTATAGTAATCGCTTCAATTACATATTATAATAAGAATAATTATTTAAATTAAAAAATATCTTTACCGTTATTGTTCAACTAATACTTTTATTGAGGTATATTGAGGTAAAATTAACATGAAAAAATAACCCCATTCAATGGAAATGACCAAATTATCAGACTCAATTAATCTACACTTTTCCAACTAAACACACTACAGAGGTAAGTAGGGTAGACCGGGGTTAGTTGGGCAATTTTTTGGGAAAATTTGAATAGCATCAACTGAAATTAGTATAGGAAGAATAGGAAAATGATAATATTAGATAAAATTCTTATAGTAATCGCTTCAATTACATATTATAATAAGAATAATTATTTAAATTAAAAAATATCTTTACCGTTATTGTTCAACTAATACTTTAATTGAGGTATATTGAGGTAAAATGAACATGAAAAAATAACCCCATTCAATAGAAATGACCAAATTATCGGACTCAATTATTCTACACTTTTCCAACTAAACACACAACAGAGGTAAGTAGATTAAATTACTTAGTAGAAAATTACCCCACACAAAAGACATAAATAAGTCACTTTTTTCCAACTAAAAACATTAGAGAGGTAAATTGATCATGTAAAAATTACCCCACATAAAAGACTTAAATAAGTCACTCTTTTCCAACTAAACACTTTAGAGAGGCAAATTGATCATGTAAAAATTACCCCACATAAAAGACTTAAATAAGTCACTCTTTTCCAACTAAACACATTAGAGAGGTAAATTAATCATGTCAAAATTACCCCACATAAAAGACTAAATCAAGTTAGCGTACATATTTTAACGTAATGTAAGTAAAAATATTGAAATCTTCGTATATGAGATTGTATTTTTTGATTTTTTATACTTTTCATAAAAGTAGTTTATAACGTACATTATAAATAACAAAATAGAAATTTTCTCCAAACTATCAATTTTATATATAAAAAGGAAATCTATATTCGTTTGTTTTAACAAAATTCATCATGTTTTGAAAAAAAATTTTGAAATATATGTTTTTTTTGTGATTTTGATTCTTCTAATATAGTATGAATATTGTACACCTAAAATACAAATGGATATTAAATTTGTAAATACGTAAACCTAAATCAAGCTAGTGTACATATTTTAACGTAATGTAAGTAAAAATATTGAAATCTTCGTATATGAGAATGTATGTTTTGATTTTTTATACTTTTCATACAAGTTGTTTATAACGTACATTATATATAACAAAATGTTAATTTTCTCCTAAACTATCAATTTTATGTATAAAACACAAATCTACATTCGTTTATTTTAACAAAATTCATCATGTTTTGAAAAAAAATTTTGAAATATATGAATTTTTTGTGATTTTGATTCTTCTGATATAGTATGAATATTGTACACCTAAAATACAAATGGATATTAAATTTGTAAATACGTAAACGTAAATCAAGTTAGTGTACATATTTTAACGTAATGTAAGTAAAAATAGTGAAATCTTCGTATATGAGAATGTATTTTTTGATTTTTTATACTTTTCATAAAAGTTGTTTATAACGTACATTATAAATAACAAAATGTTAATTTTCTCCTAAACTATCAATTTTATGTATAAAAAACAAATCTACATTCGTTTGTTTTAACAAAATTCATCATGTTTTGAAAAAAAAATTTGAAATATATGAATTTTTTGTGATTTTGATTCTTTTAATATAGTGTGAATATTGTACACCTAAAATACAAATGGATACGAAATTTGTAAATACGTAAACGTAAATCAAGTTAGTGTACATATTTTAACGTAATGTAAGTAAAAATATTGAAATCTTCGTATATGAGAATGTATTTTTTGATTTTTTATACTTTTCATAAAAGTTGTTTATAACGTACATTATAAATAACAAAATGTTAAATTTCTCCTAAACTATCAATTTTATGTATAAAAAACAAATCTACATTCGTTTATTTTAACAAAATTCATCATGTTTTGAAAAAAAATTTTGAAATATATGCATTTTTTGTGATTTTGATTCTTCTGATATAGTATGAATATTGTACACCTATAATACAAATGGATACGAAATTTGTAAATACGTAAATGTAAATCAAGTTAGTGTACATATTTTAACGTAATGTAAGTAAGAATATTGAAATCTTCGTATATGAGAATGTATTTTTTGATTTTTTACTTTTCATAAAAGTTGTTTATAACGTACATTATAAATAACAAAATGTTAATTTCCTCCTAAACTATCAATTTTATGTATAAAAAGCTAATCTACATTCGTTTATTTTAACAAAATTCATCATGTTTTGAAAAAAAATTTTGAAATATATGAATTTTTTGTGATTTTGATTCATGTGATATAGTATGAATATTGTACACCTAAAATACAAATTGATACGAAATTTGTAAATAGGTAAACGTAAGTCAAGTTAGTGTAAATATTTTAACGTAATGTAAGTAAAAATATTGAAATCTTCGTATATGAGAATGTATTTTTTGATTTTTTATACTTTTCATAAAAGTTGTTTATAACGTACATTATAAATAACAAAATGTTAAATTTCTCCTAAACTATCAATTTTATGTATAAAAAACAAATCTACATTCGTTTATTTTAACAAAATTCATCATGTTTTGAAAAAAAATTTTGAAATATATGCATTTTTTGTCATTTTGATTCTTCTGATATAGTATGAATATTGTACACCTAAAATACAAATGGATACGAAATTTGTAAATACGTAAACGTAAATCAAGTTAGTGTACATATTTTAACGTAATGTAAGTAAAAATATTGAAATCTTCGTATATGAGAATGTATTTTTTGATTTTTTACTTTTCATAAAAGTTGTTTATAACGTACATTATAAATAACAAAATGTTAATTTTCTCCTAAACTATCAATCTTCTGTATAAAAAACTAATCTACATTCGTTTATTTTAACAAAATTCATCATGTTTTGAAAAAAAATTTTGAAATATATGAATTTTTTGTGATTTTTACTCTTGTGATTAAGTATGAATATTGTACACCTAAAATACAAATGGATACGAAATTTGTAAATACGTAAACGTAAGTCAAGTTAGTGTAAATATTTTAACGTAGTGTAAGTAAAAATATTGAAATCTTCGTGTATGAGAATGTATTTTTTGATTTTCTATACTTTTCATAAAGGTTGTTTATAACGTACATTATAAATAACAAAATGTTAATTTTCTCCTAAACTATCAATTTTATGTATAAAAAACTAATCTACATTCGTTTGTTTTAACAAAATTCATCATGTTTTGAAAAAAAAGTTTTAATTTAGATGAATTTTTAAAGAATTTGTTTCATTTATTATTAATGTGTAAAAATTTTTCAAAGTTCAAATATACATTTATTTTGTATCTAAGCGATGTTGTTCCAATCATCCTACTTTATATTAGGTACAAATATCATACGATATGTGTTGTTACTCTACTAGGTTGTATGTAGTATTACCTATATCTATATAAAAACTCAAAAAAATTGAACAAAAATGAAAAATATAAAAAAAAATTCTTATATTTTAATATAAACTTTAAAAAACTTCATTAATAATTATATATTTTATAGTTTTTATCATTTTTATAATAAATTAAAACAAAAAAATATAAAAAAAAAGTAAAATTTACCACGCTGCAAAATCCAAACTTATATATGATGATGGTACCTTTTTAAATATCGATGTGTGTAGTTGACTTAAACGTTGTGAACGGTTCGGTCAAAGTATATATAGCTATTATGTATGTGTGTAAGAGCATTACATTAATAGTTTTATTTTGACTAAGTGCTGTTCTTTTGAAAATATTATTTTTTGTTAAGATATTTTCAAATAATTTTTATTTACTACAGTAACATCGTAAAGGTACTTCGTCGAAAAATTATGAAAATATATAAAGTAAGTGTTTTGGTATTAAAAAAAATATGTGTTTTTATTTATTAAAAATCTTTATCTTTATGATTTTTATTAATAATTCACATATATTTTTATTAACCCAAAACCATTTATATATAATTTTTATAATTTTTTTAATATTATCCTATATTATGTCAAAGCAAGTTCATGGGCTATAGGTGTTAAGCCTTAGGCTCTTATGTGGACAAACAATTTTATAAAATAAATTTTTTAATAAATTTATAATGCAGAAACTCACTACATACCAAGCGCGAATGAAGTGTGTTATTCGAACGTTAAATAAATATATATTTTATATATTTAAAAATTGTCGCATACAATCTAGCGAAGAGTTATGAGCAAATGTTTGAATTATTTCAATAAAACTATATTACTTAAAATATATGGTAATAGTTTTTATTCAAATATGAATATTTTCAAAAAAAATTTTTTTTATTTTTTTAAATATTAAAAATTTTAGAAAATATTTTTTATATAAAAAGAAACAAAAGAAATAAATTTATTTTTATTTCAATTTTTGTTATAATTTTTATATGTTTATATCAGTTTATGAAGAAATTTCATACTGATTAATAAATGAAAAACTTTTTAAAATATTTCTTTTTTTTTAAAATTGGAATAATTTTATTAAGTTTGGAACATACAGTTCCCTGGTTGATCCTGCCAGTAGTCATATGCTTGTCTCAAAGATTAAGCCATGCATGTCTCAGTACAAGCCATATTAAGGTGAAACCGCGAAAGGCTCATTATATCAGTTATGGTTCCTTAGATCGTACATACATTTACTTGGATAACTGTGGTAATTCTAGAGCTAATACATGCAAACTGAGTTCCGACCAGAGATGGAAGGAATGCTTTTATTAGATCAAAACCAATCGATGTTAACATATTTTTATAATATATTTTATGTTATTTTATAATTTCATATATATATTTAATATATGTGCATCGTAATAATTTGGTGACTCTGAATAACTTTTAGCTGATCGCACGGTCTTTATAGTACCGGCGACGCATCTTTCAAATGTCTGCCTTATCAACTGTCGATGGTAGGTTCTGCGCCTACCATGGTTGTAACGGGTAACGGGGAATCAGGGTTCGATTCCGGAGAGGGAGCCTGAGAAACGGCTACGACATCCAAGGAAGGCAGCAGGCGCGCAAATTACCCACTCCCGGCACGGGGAGGTAGTGTCGAAAAATAACGATACGGGACTCATCCGAGGCCCCGTAATCGGAATGAGTACACTTTAAATCCTTTAACGAGGATCCATTGGAGGGCAAGTCTGGTGCCAGCAGCCGCGGTAATTCCAGCTCCAATAGCGTATATTAAAGTTGTTGCGGTTAAAAAGCTCGTAGTCGAATTTGTGTCCTACACTGTCGGTTCACCGCTCGCGGTGTTTAACTGGCATGTTTTGTGGGACGCCGTACCGGTGGTGAAGTATAAATTATATATTGTATAATATGGTTATAAATACTTGTATTTTTATTTAAATTTTTATTTTTATGGTAAGTTATTATTTATATTTTTACTTGCTAGAAAAGTTTAAAGTATACTAGTTAAATTTTATATACTAATATTTACATTAAAATATAATTTATCGTAAGTGTTAAAGTTATTTATTTTTTATAATTTAAATAATGGAGACAGCCTCCCAATTATAATCCTATCGCGGTGCTCTTAAATGAGAGTGCTTAAAGCAGGCTTTAAAATTTAAATAGTACCTGAATATTGTGTGCATGGAATAATGGAATAGGACCTCGGTTCTATTTTGTTGGTTTTCGGAAGTTTTTCCGAGGTAATGATTAATACGGACAGATGGGGGCATTCGTATTGCGACGTTAGAGGTAAAATTCTTGGATCGTCGCAAGACGGACAGAAGCGAAAGCATTTGCCAAAAATGTTTTGATTGATCAAGAACGAAAGTTAGAGGTTCGAAGGCGATCAGATACCGCCCTAGTTCTAACCATAAACGATGCCAGCTAGCGATCCGCCAAAGTTCCTCCGATGACTTGGCGGGCAGCTTCCGGGAAACCAAAGCTTTTGGGTTCCGGGGGAAGTATGGTTGCAAAGCTGAAACTTAAAGGAATTGACGGAAGGGCACCACCAGGAGTGGAGCCTGCGGCTTAATTTGACTCAACACGGGAAACCTCACCAGGCCCGGACACCGGAAGGATTGACAGATTGAGAGATCTTTCTTGATTCGGTGGGTGGTGGTGCATGGCCGTTCTTAGTTGGTGGAGCGATTTGTCTGGTTAATTCCGATAACGAACGAGACTCTAGCCTACTAAATAGACGTACTTACCGGCATCTCAAGGCCCATCGGCTGTATTGTTACTGAATGTTATTTGTATATTTTGTTTTAATATATTTATAATATGTATGATTGATAATATTCATTTATGTTTTTTATTTCTTTGGGGATAAATTTCTATGTGTAATTACTTAATCTGCATTAATGATATATTTAACATGATACATTAACTAAAGTGACTAAAGTTTTTTGATGTGGTCTTTACTGCCGGCGTACAAATAATTCTTCTTAGAGGGACAGGCGGCTTCTAGCCGCACGAGATTGAGCAATAACAGGTCTGTGATGCCCTTAGATGTTCTGGGCCGCACGCGCGCTACACTGAAGGAATCAGCGTGTTTTCCTCTGGCCGAAAGGTCCGGGTAACCCGCTGAACCTCCTTCGTGCTAGGGATTGGGGCTTGCAATTATTCCCCATGAACGAGGAATTCCCAGTAAGCGCGAGTCATAAGCTCGCGTTGATTACGTCTCTGCCCTTTGTACACACCGCCCGTCGCTACTACCGATTGAATGATTTAGTGAGGTCTTCAGACTGGTTCGCGGCAATGTTTTTAAAAGACATTGCCGATGATGCTGGAAAGATGACCAAACTTGATCATTTTAACTTTATTTTTGTGATTTTTTATATATATTAATGTTTTGTTAAAATATTTTGTTTATAAATTCTTTATATTTTTATGTAAGTAAAAGAAAAATTTACTTTTTTTCTATAACTTACTTTATAAAATATATAATTTTTATAATATAAAAATTATAATATTGTAATAAATAAACACGTATTTGGATACCAATTTTTAATATATTAAATATATTATTGGTTATAAAGTTTTACATCCAAATGTTAATTTGATTTTTTAATTTTTTTTTTTTGATATGTGTTTATTTTTATATATCAATATATAAATTTTTTTTTTTATATTAACAATATTAAAAATTTATTGAATCTATATAAAATAAATAGCATATTCGTAAAATAACAAAACAAGTTATTTTCAATATGTCTTATTTATAATATAGTTATTTAATAAATGAGTTTTCTTTAAAAAAAATTTTTTTTTTTTTAATGTTTTGTCAAATAAACAAGCAAGCACTGTATCTAATAAAATTTTATTAAATATTATTATTTATTCTTTTATACAAATGTAAGTCAATAAAAAATTGTTTTTTTTATTGCAGTCTTTTTATTATTATTTTATAATAATAAAAAAAGTATAAATTTTTATTTAATATAAATATTTTTTAAAATTTAATAATATAAAGATTACCCTGAACGGTGGATCACTTGGCTCGTGGGTCGATGAAGAACGCAGCTAATTGCGCGTCAACTTGTGAACTGCAGGACACATGAACATCGACATTTCGAACGCACATTGCGGTCCTTGGATACTGTTCCCGGACCACACCTGGCTGAGGGTCGTATACAATAATAAAAGATTATTTTTAATAAAGGATATATATTTTTAAAATATATATCTTATGAATAATAAAATGAATGTTTGTATATTTTTTATTTTATACGTCATTCTAAATTATATGATGTTTAAATGTATGTATTTTTAATATTATTTTTCTATATCTTACTAATTATAAAATATATTTTTTTATATATATTATAAAATAAAATGTAAGAATAAGAAAATCCAAATAATACATCACATCATTTTAATTTAATAAAAAAGAAAAGATATTTTCTAAAAATATAAAAATATTGGAAAAAAAATTAAACACATATAGTAATGAAAACCAAAAATTATTCATGTAAATATGTGTTTTAAAATATCGAATTATTTTTATTTTATGAAAATATGAAATAACGAAATAATTTATTTCTTATTAATTTTCATATAAATATTAAATAATAATATTTAAAATTTAATATAAAAACATGAGATAAAATTTTTTGGTTTTAATTAATTACTAATAGTGTTTATATTTTTCCAAAAATAAAAATTTTTATATTTATTAAGAAAATATTAAAAAATTATTTTTTATTTTATTTATTTTTATAATTGCGACCTCAGAGTAGGTGAGATTACCCGCTGAATTTAAGCATATTATTAAGCGGAGGAAAAGAAACTAACTAGGATTCCCTTAGTAGCGGCGAGCGAACAGGGAAAAGCCCATCACTGAACCCCATGGCTAAATAAAAATGGTCATTCGGGGAATGTAGTGTTTGGGAGGATCCATAATTTTTTATATAACCTGTTATTTTATGTAATAAGTCCAAGTCCATCTTGAATGGGGCCATATACCCAGAGAGGGTGCCAGGCCCGTAGTATCTATATACTGAATAACAGGTGGATCTCTCCGTAGAGTCGGGTTGCTTGAGAGTGCAGCTCTAAGTGGGTGGTAAACTCCATCTAAGGCTAAATATAACCACGAGACCGATAGCGAACAAGTACCGTGAGGGAAAGTTGAAAAGAACTTTGAAGAGAGAGTTCAAGAGTACGTAAAACCGTTCAGGGGTAAACCTGAAAAACCCGAAAGGTCGAAAGATGAAATTCATTTACTTTTTATCGTATATTAACCAACTTGTATTTGTTAGTGACAAAATTTATTATTATTATATATTATAATTTTTTATGGTATATTTATAATTTATAAAATTATTGCACTACTATATGTTGTGTATAATAACGAGGTATGCACTTCTCATCTTGTAGGACGTCGCGACCCGTTAAATATTGATTTATGAAATATTTTTGTGCATTGTATATTATATTATAAATTTTTATTTATTTATATAATATATGCCTATATTATCTAATTAATTGTTTGACGGTATAAATATTCATAATATAAGATTAAGTGTAAAATTTTTGAAGTGAAAACTTCTTTAGCGGCGTTGTACACTTTTTTTGTAATGGGTAAAAAATGTTAAATTCGCGTCAGGTCACGTGACCTGATCGAAAATGCGTAAGATCTGATCAAAAATTCGTAAGACGACAGTACATAACAGTAGACAGTAGTACAGAATACAGAACGAACGGTAGTCCAATAGCACTAATTTTAAGCCCTATCTCACTAATCATTAATTTTAGAATAGATATAAAAAATTTTTAAAAAGAGATTCTTGTAGGGATTACCGAAGAGAACATTTGTGCAAAATGTGAACTCCCGGAAATGTTTTTTTATATTGTTTAAACAATATTGAAAATTCATAAATAGCGTTTTTTGACCTTTCACCGCTTACGTAGCGAAAACGGTGATAGATACATTAAAAAGTGTTAAGACCTTTTTTGTAGAGAATCGAATTCTATTATTTCTATCGAATTCGATAATTAAAGCGATTCGTGCAAAATTATTCCCTAACCATTCCAAAATATCAAAAATGCACAACGTTAGTATTCAAGTTTTCACTTCTGCCGGCACTCCCGGAGTGCAACCCGTCGTTTTTTTTTTTTTATTATAAATTTGAGGGAGGATATATTTTTATTATGTATTAAATATCGCACTCCCAGGGCATCTTATATTATTCTTATAATTTTTTTATAATTTTTATTATGAATAAAGGTGCACCTAGAGCGTACACGCTGGGACCCGAAAGATGGTGAACTATGCCTGGTCAGGACGAAGTCAGGGGAAACCCTGATGGAGGTCCGTAGCGATTCTGACGTGCAAATCGATCGTCGGAACTGGGTATAGGGGCGAAAGACTAATCGAACCATCTAGTAGCTGGTTCCCTCCGAAGTTTCCCTCAGGATAGCTGGCGTTCATCATTCAACGAGTCTCATCCGGTAAAGCGAATGATTAGAGGCCTTGGGGCCGAAACGACCTCAACCTATTCTCAAACTTTAAATGGGTGAGATCTCTAGCTTGCTTAAAATCATATATTGATTTTATTTTTAATTTTATATATATGTGAAGCTATGAGAATAATATTTTTAATTAAGATAATATTTATGGATCAGAATGCCAAGTGGGCCACTTTTGGTAAGCAGAACTGGCGCTGTGGGATGAACCAAACATAGAGTTAAAGCGCCAAAATCGACGCTTATGGGATACCATGAAAGGTGTTGGTTGCTTAAGACAGCAGGACGGTGGCCATGGAAGTCGGAATCCGCTAAGGAGTGTGTAACAACTCACCTGCCGAAGCAACTAGCCCTGAAAATGGATGGCGCTGAAGCGTCGTGCTTATACTCTATCGTCAATTGTTATTATAGATATTTATTATTTTTATAAAAATTTTTAAATATCATGAAAACTTGACGAGTAGGAGGGTCGCGATGTTGTGCGCGGAAGGATTGGCCGTGAGGCTGTCTGGAGCCGCCATCGGTGCAGATCTTGGTGGTAGTAGCAAATACTCTAGCGAGGCCCTGGAGGACTGACGTGGAGAAGGGTTCGTGTGAACAGCCGTTGCACACGAGTCAGTCGATCCTAAGCCCTAGGTGAAAACCGATGTTAATGTTGATGTGTTTTAATAAATTATATAATTATTTTTATAAATAATTATTATTTAAAATAATAAAATTTTATAAAATAAATAAATAAATAATAAATAATTACATCCATTGGGCGAAAGGGAAACCGGTTCCTATTCCGGTACCCGGCAGCGGAACCGTATATAAGTCGGGCCCTCATTCACATTATATATGTGTATATGAGTGTTCGTCGGGGTAACCCAAAGAGGCCTGGAGACGCCGTCGGAAGATCCAGGAAGAGTTTTCTTTTCTGCATGAGCGTTCGAGTTCCCTGGAATCCTCTAGCAGGGCGATAGGGTTTGGAACGCGAAGAGCACCGCAGTTGCGGCGGTGTCTGGATCATTCCCTCGGACCTTGAAAATCCAGGTGAGGGCCACGTGGAGGTGTCGCGCCGGTTCGTACCCATATCCGCAGCAGGTCTCCAAGGTGAAGAGCCTCTAGTCGATAGAATAATGTAGGTAAGGGAAGTCGGCAAATTAGATCCGTAACTTCGGGATAAGGATTGGCTCTGAGGACCGGGGCGTGTCGGGCTTGATTGGGATGTAGGTTATGGCTAACGTGCCGGGCCTGGGTGAGGTGATACCATATTACCTACTAAATGTTATACATATGTTTTGTAAATTTTATTTATTAAAATAATAAATAATTATAATGTGTGTATTTATGTATTATATAGAACAATTATTGGAAAAATCGATTTTATTTGTAATTATATTTAATTATTGTATGGTACAGTACTGATATATAAAAATCTGATTTTTTATTTTTGTTATTTTATTAATATGTACTCCATAAGAATAATTTATAAATTACATAATTTTCTAAGTAATTAGTTATTATGTGTATAATAAATGAATATTTGGGGATTTAATATATATTTGATAATAATCATTTATGTAAAATGATGGATAAAATTTTTATATACAAAGGCTGCATTATTTATATAATAAAACTAAATATGATTTATTTATAATAATTTCATTAAAAGTTTTTTTGATTTGTTCGAAAAATACTTTACATATCTATGTAATTATTGAAAATTTTTTAAATTATTATTTACTTGTATGCTATTTAATGAATTAGTTTTGGGTATATGTTTTGTGGATCCGAACTCGGTCCCGTGCCTTGGCCACCTACGGAACTTTCTTGCTGCGAGACTTTACTCAACATATATATCATAATAATTTTTATATTTATATTTTTATTTATTTAATTATATTATATTAAAATGAAAAATATATATGCGTAAATGTTCTCTTCGGCCGCCATTTAACGGTTAACTCAGAACTGGCACGGACTAGGAGAATCCGACTGTCTAATTAAAACAAAGCATTGCGATGGCCCCAACGGGTGTTGACGCAATGTGATTTCTGCCCAGTGCTCTGAATGTCAACGTAAAGAAATTCAAGCAAGCGCGGGTAAACGGCGGGAGTAACTATGACTCTCTTAAAGACAAAGACTAATCGATGACACGTATGAAACAATACACGAGATTTTAATCAATCATCCTGACAACAAAGAGAAGCGGCGTCCAAGAAAAAGGGGAACGGGCAAAAGGGCGCAACGAAAGTTTAT
The DNA here is from genome assembly GCA_035578155.1 of Brachynemurus nebulosus. NCBI lineage: Eukaryota > Metazoa > Arthropoda > Insecta > Neuroptera > Myrmeleontidae > Brachynemurus > Brachynemurus nebulosus. Next base: position 55,748,914 of record JAPWDM010000005.1, on the reverse strand, counting down.
CTATGCCCGTACACAGGACATCTACAATAAAAGTCCAGGCCAACTCGCGAAGCTGGTGCGCGAGAATGTGTCCGTGTGGGAGAGGCCAGTTTGTCCCCTCACTGGCCTCGAGGTGGAACAGCATTACAACGAAATTTGGGGTAAGACTTCCGACCCCGTTGTTCCTGCCTCATATAAGCTGCAAGAGCATACGCCGATACAGCTTGACTACGTCTGCCCCCGTATTACTCTTAAACAGGTGCGCAAACGTGTCGCCCGCACGAAGAAAGACACAGCCGCCGGGCCAGATAATATCTCTGTTAAAGCGCTCAACAACCCGGTGGTCCTACGATTGCTCCATCTCTTTTTCAATATACTCCTTTCTACCGGAAAGACACCAGTGAGATGGACTGGGAACCGGACGACACTCCTCCCCAAAGAGGGCAAAGACCCCACAAAAGTCGGAAATTATAGACCTATTA
>JAPWDM010000005.1:55720953-55743453 GCA_035578155.1 Brachynemurus nebulosus | reverse complement strand
TTTATGTAGATTAATGTTTCTTAACAATAAGTGTTACCAATTTAACCTATTAACTAGTATTTTATATAGATTAATGTTTTTTAACAATAGGTGTTACCAATTTAACCTATTAACTAGTATTTTATGTAGATTAATGTTTTTTAACAATAGGTGTTACCAATTTAACCTATTAACTAGCATTTTATGTAGATTAATGTTTCTTAACAATAAGTGTTACCAGTTTAACCTATTAACTAGTATTTTATGTAGATTAATGTTTTTTAACAATAGGTGTTACCAATTTAACCTATTAACTAGCATTTTATGTAGATTAATGTTTCTTAACAATAAGTGTTACCAATTTAACCTATTAAATAGTATTTTATTTAGATTAATGTTTTTTAACAATAGGTGTTACCAATTTAACCTATTAACTAGTATTTTATGTAGATTAATGTTTTTTAACAATAGGTGTTACCAATTTAACCTATTAACTAGCATTTTATGTAGATTAATGTTTCTTAACAATAAGTGTTACCAATTTAACCTATTAACTAGTATTTTATGTAGATTAATGTTTTTTAACAATAGGTGTTACCAATTTAACCTGTTAGCTAATTTTACCTATTATTATATGATAGGTCTTATGTTGGATTTGATTAGTTTGGATTTGTTTATAATTTATTAAATATTGGATTTTGAATATTGAATTCCGAAGCAGGGTACACAAACTGATTAATTACTTTAATCAATTACTTATAGATGTAAAAAAAGGAAAATTATTGACAACAACACATGGCGTTCCGTAACTGGTCACCCACGAAAGTACTTACCATGCCCGATGTTGCTTAACTTCGGTGATCGAACGAGAACCGGTGTTTTCAACATGGTATGGTCGTTGTCTGATTGTGGATACGATATTTGTAAATATATAGTTTTGCTATTAATACTAGTAAATATAATGTATAATTCTAATTTGATTTATTAATAAATATATTTTATTATTACACTGAAAGAGTTTTTTTTTTATTTTACAGCTACATTTAGATATACCTTCCACGTTAAGTTTGTCCCATTTATTAATGATAAGGTAAATTTTATTGATAATGTATAAAACTAATTTGATTTAATAATAAATATACTTTATTACTGTACTTAAAAGCTTTTTTTTATTTCATAGTTACCTCTAAATATACTTTCCACATCCAATCTATCCTATTAATTATCCATCTAATATATTCTTTATATTCAGAAGTTTTAAATGTTGTAAAATAATATAACAATAGTGCTTTATATTTCTTAATATGTTATTTGTTAGTGAATAAAGGGTAAATAATATATAATAAAACATTATTTTCAATTTTATACTTTTTATTTGGAAAATAATATAAATAAAAAACTTTATTATACAATATTAAAAAAAAAAAATTTGTATCATTTATAAATAATTATTTTTAAACATTTATATGGCAATATTTTCACAATTTATACATATATATGTATCACCAGTATTAAGCACGCATTTAATATGAGCCCAGTTTTTGCATAACTGACATTCAATCCACGGTTCTTTGGGGCGACTTTTTGAAAATAGTTCATTGCATATTAAGCAAGAAATCCTTGATAATAATATTAAGCAATTACTATTAATACAAATATCAATTTTTTTAGTAACTTTTTTACGCTTTTTTGCTATATTTTGTTCTTTCTCTAATGTTTTTATTTCTCTTATATCGGTTAAAACAGTAGATTTTCTTTTCCTTTTAGTTTGACTCTGTTCTTTAGAAGCAGCCCTTGGGTAGGGTCGAACTATTTCTGGAGAAAATATTGTAGGCGTTGAATTTGATTGAGTATTCATTATCGATGATGTTAAAATTTGCGATTCTGCGGGATTAGTTACGAATGACGGAGCGAAATCATCTTGAGTAAAAATATTTTCATTATATGGAAATATTCCAGTCTTTTTAAATCCTTTTATGATATTTGTACTAGTTGTAGCTAATGGTAATGAATCTGCTACTATTTTTGGGATATCATATATTGTTATCGTTTTACCTGGATTATTTCGCAACCATAAATCTTGTGCAGTTGAAGCATATTTCTTAAATGGTCCATACACAGCCACATCAAGTGGTTGTAATTTATGGCTACAATGTGGTGGAAATGATAACATTACGATCCCATTATCTTTCGCTAAGTTTAAGGTTGGTACATGTAAATGTGAGGAATGATTATCTAATACGAGTAATACTGGATTATTAATAGATGGTTTAACGTGTGCGATGAAATGTTGCATGTACATAAAAAATTCTTCATTTGTTACCCAGCCGCTTGAATTGCCTGCACCAATACAACCTTTTGGTCCATTATTAATAAAATGATTTTTATATTTTTTTCGTGGAAATACGAACATAGGAGGCACTGTATTTCCGTTTGCGGAAACAGCACATATTAGTGTCACATTAGTACCCCGCTCAGCAGAAGTTATGGAGCCAACATTTTTTTTACCTTTCGCAGCAATTATTTTAGTAGGTTTAAGTACTGTGGAAATTCCAGTTTCATCTATATTCCAAATGTTTGATGCGGTAAATTGATATTTATTCATAACTTCAGCTAATTGAGTGAAAAATGGTTTTACATTTTCAATATTAAACGATGTCGCTCGTCCGATGCTTGTTGGTTCGGGTTTTCTAATTGACAACTCTCGATTCCTTTTTAGAAAACTAGAAAGCCACTCTTTGCCAGCTATTTTATTAAGTTTCCATGTTTCAGGCATTTTAATATTAAATTTTTCAGCACACTCATAAGCAAGCTGACGAACATCTTTTGGAGTCAATCCATAAAATATCGAAGCCATTTGTAGTAAATAATCTTTTAAAGCAATTTCCTGGTCCTTAGAAAATACTTGTCGAGGTTTTTTATAGCCCATTGTCGGTAAATCTTGCGTTTCCTTATTTTTATATGCTTTCAATTTAGTTAAATAACGCGTTAGCGTCGTACGTTTAATATTAAATTCCTTTGAAGCAGCATTTATACTTTTGTTCCCAAAAATTATTGTTCTTGCGGCGTCATTAAATGTTTCCATAGATATAAGACCTCTTTCGGTTTTGCGTTTATAATTTCTCATATCTAAAAGAAATAAAAAACAAAAATTTAATAAAAGAAGATCTTAATCATAGTTTTGTTAATGAAAAAATTTGTACTTACTTATTTATAAATGATACAAATTTTGACCATTCAATCGATGACGGACACGGTGATAAATTTAACCCTTAATTGGTCTACTGAATTACAAATATGCAAAAATACAAAAATACAATTTTATTTTTAAATTAATATTTCGAGTCTATTTCTTTTTTTTTTTTTTACTTTATTACTATTTAAATTCTAATTTCATATTCCTAGATATTTCCAGGAAAAATATTTGTGAAAACGATTAAATAAAATATGTTATGATCACAGGAAAATTTTTAATAATAGTATTTTTTTTTTAATAATATTTTTCTATTTTCAAAGCAGATTAACAAATAATTTAAGAAAATAACTTTTGTACTCCAGTAGACTACTTATGTTTCAAAAAGTGAGTAGACCAGTTAAGGGTTAAGGAAATTCAGTATACTCTGTAGTAAAAAAATTGGATAAATAAGAATCAATTGAATCCGTTGATGTAGAACTAATTGGTGTTCGAACAACAGACATGTACTCCGGTTGCTCTGTAGTTGGTGAATGAACTTGTACTGATGATTCAGTTGGTAAAATATTAGATTGAAAATTCGGTGGCGATTGTAATAAAATTTCCTGCGGCTTTATTTTTTCAGCTACGGTATCTTCTGATACTGATAACGACTGTTTTTCATTTTTCGAAATTATATCATATTTTTCTATCAATTGCATTATTTCGAGTTTTAAATTTTTCTTTAAATCTTCTGAAAATGTTTTTAATGTTGGCAACAAAGATAACAGAAATTTTTCATTTTCGTCATTAAACGTTTTATTTTTCGTTTTCAATAAATTTTCGTTTTTATTTAATTTTTGCGTTTTTTTAATTAAAAATTGTAGTTGATTTGCATATTTATATGGTTTTTTTTTCTTTTCAGGATTTAATTTTTTTTGTTTTATTACTGCAAAATATCTGTCCTTAATATTTTTCCAACGTTTCTGTAAGAATTCTCCAAATTTTTTTTTGTTATTAAAATTTACTTCTTCGTTGGAAAAACAATTTATGATTTGATTCCAAGCCAATTTTCTGTTTATATATCACTATGTATCCTTTGCGTGTCCCATATAATGGGTCGCTTTTCAACTTCATTTATTAATTTTAAATTATTAATTTTATATGCCATTATAACTTTGAAAATATACACTAGAAAATTTTAAGTAACAATGAAAAACTGAACAGTAGTGTTCACCGTGTCGGTCAGCGAGAAAATGGTATCGAAATTAATACAACTTCTGTATATAAAAGAAAGATTTAAATAACACCAAAACCAGTCAAATCAAAAAAAGAGTTATATAATTAATAACGTCGCTTAAAATTGAAAATGTCGCTACTTTTTATTTAAAAAATATAAACTTATTTATACTTGCAAATCTGAAAAACAAAAATAAAAAACGTCGCGGCGTTTTATTTAAAAAATAAAAGTACAACAAATATTAGCGATGCTTTTTATTTAAATAAAATTATGCATATTCCATAACATATTAAATAAAGTATTGCTCAAATTACCTCTTACAAATTTCATTGCCCAAATAACCCCGGTCTACCCTACTATAGGCGCTGGAAAGATTTTAATAGCAGTTATGATGAGCGTGAAAATAGCGGGAAATTACTATATAAGCTTTATCTAATTACCGCCGTTAGTTCAGATTTCGATATTTTCAATTTTTGTCCTTATTTGCTGCTCAAATGAATTTTTTTGATTTTCTGGGATACTATAGGCGCTGGAAAGATTTTAATAGCAGCTACGATGAGCACGAAAATAGCGCGAAATTTCTATATAAGCTTTATTAAATTACCGCCGTTGGTTCAGATTTAGATATTTTCAATTTTTGTCTTTATATGCTGTACAATAGAATTTTTTTGGTTTTCCGGGAAACTATAGGCGCTGGAAAGTAATTAATAGCAGTTATGATGAGCGCAAAAATAGCACGAAATTCCTCTATAAGCTTTATCTAATTACCGCCGTTGGTTCAGATTTAGATATTTTCAATTTTTGTCTTTATATGCTGCTCAAATAAATTTTTTTGATTTTCCGGGAAAGTATTTTCGTTGGAAAGATTTTAATACTAAATATGTCGAGCGCGAAAATAGCGCGAAATTCCTATATAAGTTTTATCTAATTATCGCAGTTGGTTCAGATTTCGATATTTTCAATTTTTGTCTTTATATACTGTTCAAATGAATTTTTTTGATTTTCCGGGAAACTTAGGCGCCGGAAAGATTTTAATAGCAGTTATAATGAGCGCGACAATAGCGCGAAATTGCTATATAAGATTTATCTAATTACCGCCGTTGGTTCCGATTAAGATATTTTCAATTTTTGTCTTTATATGCTGCTCAAATGAATTTTTTTGATTTTCCGGGAAACTATAGGCGCTGGAAAGATCTAAATAGCAGTTATGATGAGCGCGAAAATAGGGCGAAATTCCTATATTAGCTTTATCTAATTATCGCCGTTGGCTTAGATTTCGATATTTTCAATTTTTGTCTTTATATGCTGCTCAAATGAATTTTTTTGATTTTTTGGGAAACTATAGGCATTGGAAAGATTTTAATAGCAGTTATGATGAGCGCGAAAATAGAGTGAAATTCCTATATAAGTTTTAACTAATTATGCCGTTGGTTCAGATTTCGATATTTTTTATTTTTGTCTTTATATACTGTTCAAATGAATTTTTTTGAATTTCCGGGAAACTTAGGCGCCGGAAAGATTTTAATAGAAGTTATAATGAGCGCGAAATTGCTATATAAGATTTATATAGAGCTATTTAAGATTTATTTGCTGCTCAAATGAATTTTTTTGATTTTCTGGGATACTATAGGCGCTGGAAAGATTTTAATAGCAGCTATGATGAGCGCGAAAATAGCGCGAAATTTCTATATAAGCTTTATTAAATTACCGCCGTTGGTTCAGATTTCGATATTTTCAATTTTTGTCTTTATATGCTGCTCAAATGAATTTTTTTGATTTTCCGGGAAAGTATTGGCGTTGGAAACATTTTAGTAGCAATTATGTCGAGCGCGAAAATAGCGCGAAATTCCTATATAAGTTTTATCTAATTATCGCCGTTGGTTCAGATTTCGATATTTTCAATTTTTGTCTTTATATACTGTTCAAATGAATTTTTTTGATTTTCCGGGAAACTTAGGCGCCGGAAAGATTTTAATAGCAGTTATGATGAGCGCGAGAATAGCGCGACATTCCTGTATAAGCTTTATCTAATTACCGCCGATGTTTCAGATTTAAATATTTTCAATTTTTGTCTTAATATGCTGCACAAATGAAATTTTTTGATTTTCCGGGAAACTATAGGCGCCGGAAATATTTTAATAGCAGTTATGATGAGCGTGAAAATAGGGCGAAATTCCTATATTAGATTTATCTAATTATCGCCGTCGGTTTAGATTTCGATATTTTCAATTTTTGTCGTTATATGCTGCTCAAATAAATTTTTTTGATTTTCTGGGAAACTATAGGCGCCGGAAATATATTAATAGCAGTTATGATGAGAGCGAAAATAGCGCAAAATTCCTATATAAGCTTTATCTAATTACCGCCGTTGGCTTAGATTTCGATATTTTCAATTTTTGTCGTTATATGGTGCTCAAATAAATTTTTTTGATTTTCTGGGTAACTATAGGCGCCGGAAAGATTTTAATAGCAGTTATGATGAGCGCGAGAATAGCGCGACATTCATATATAAGCTTTATCTAATTACCGCCGTTGGTTCAGATTTTGATATTATCAATTTTTGTCATTATATGCTGCTCAAATGAATTTTTTTGATTTTCCGGGTAACTATAGGCGTTGAAAAGATTTTAATAGCAGTTATAATGAGCGCGAAATTAGCGCGAAATTCCTATATAAGCTTTATCTAATTACCGCCGTTGGTTCAGATTTAGATATTTTCAATTTTTGTCTTTATATTCTGCTCAAATGAATTTTTTTGATTTTCCGGGAAACTATAGGCGTTGGAAAGATTTTAATAGCAGTTATGATGAGCGCGAAAATAGCGCGAAATTCCTACATAAGTTTTATCTAATTATCGCCGTTGGTTCAGATTTCGATATTTTCAATTTTTGTCTTTATATGCAGCTCAAATGAATTTTTTTGATTTTCCGGGAAACTATAGGCGTTGGAAAGATTTTAATAGCAGTTATGATGAGCGCGAAAATAGCGCGAAATTCCTACATAAGTTTTATCTAATTATCACCTTATTTGCTGCTCAAATGAATTATTTGATTTTCTGGGATACTATAGGCGCTGGAAAGATTTTAATAGCAGTTATGATGAGCGTGAAAATAGCGGGAAATTACTATATAAGCTTAATCTAATCACCGCCGTTAGTTCAGATTTCGATATTTTCAATTTTTGTCCTTATTTGCTGCTCAAATGAATTTTTTTGATTTTCTGGGATACTATAGGCGCTGGAAAGATTTTAATAGCAGCTATGATGAGCGCGAAAATAGCGCGAAATTCCTATATAAGTTTTATCTAATTATCGCAGTTGGTTCAGATTTCGATATTTTCAATTTTTGCCTTTACATACTGTTCAAATGAATTTTTTTGATTTTCCGGGAAACTTAGGCGCCGGAAAGATTTTAATAGCAGTTATAATGAGCGCGACAATAGCGCGAAATTTCTATATAAGATTTATCTAATTACCGCCGTTGGTTCCGATTTAGATATTTTCAATTTTTGTCTTTATATGCTGCTCAAATGAATTTTTTTGATTTTCCGGGAAACTATAGGCGCTGGAAAGATCTTAATAGCAGTTATGATGAGCGCGAAAATAGGGCGAAATTCCTATATTAGCTTTATCTAATTATCGCCGTTGGCTTAGATTTCGATATTTACAATTTTTGTCGTTATATGCTGCTCAAATGAATTTTTTTGATTTTCCGGGAAACTATAGGCGCCGGAAATATTTTAATACCAGTTATGATGAACGCGAAAATAGCGCGAAATTCCTATATAGGCTTTATCTAATTACCGCCGTTGGTTCAGGTTTAGATATTTTCAATTTTTGTCTTTATATTCTGCTCAAATGAATTTTTTTGATTTTTTGAAAACTATAAGCGTTGGGAAGATTTTAATAGCAGTTATGATGAGCGCGAAAATAGCTTGAAATTCCTATATAAGTTTAAACTAATTATCGCCATTGGTTCAGATTTCGATATTTTCAATTTTTGTCTTTATATGCTGCTCAAATGAGTTTTTTGATTTTCCGGGAAACCATAGGCGCTGGAAAGATTTTAATAGCAGTTATCATGAATAGCGCGAAATTCCTATGTAAGCTTTATCTAATTACCGCCGTTGGTTCAGATTTCGATATTTTCAATTTTTGTCTTTATATGCTGCTCAAATGAATTCTTTTGATTTTCCGGGAAACTATAGGCGCTGGAAAGATTTTAATAGCAGTTATGATGAATAGCGTGAAATTCCTAGATAAGCTTTATCTAATTACCGCCGTTGGTTCAGATTTCGATATTTTCAATTTTTGTCTTTATATGCTACTTAAATGAATTTTTTTGATTTTCCGGGAAACTATAGGCGTTGGAAAGATTTTAATAGCAGTTATGATGAGCGCGAAAATAGCGCGAAGTTCCTAAATAAGCTTTATTTAATCACCGCCGTTGGTTCAGATTTCGATATTTTCAATTTTTGTCTTTATATGCTGCTCAAATGAATTCTTTTGATTTTCCGGGAAACTATAGGAGCTGGAAAGATTTTAATAGCATTTATGATGAATAGCGCGAAATTCCTATATAAGCTTTATCTAATTACCGCCGTTGGTTCAGATTTCGATATTTTCAATTTTTGTCTTTATATGCTACTTAAATGAATTTTTTGATTTTCCGGGAAACTATAGGCGTTGGAAAGATTTTAATAGCAGTTATAATGAGCGCGAAAATAGCGCGAAATTGCTATATAAGATTTATGTAATTACCGCCGTTGGTTCCGATTTAGATATTTTCAATTTTTGTATTTATATGCTGCTCAAATGAATTTTTTTGATTTTCCGGGAAAGTATTGGCGTTGGAAAGATTTTAATCACAGTTATGATGAGCGCGAAAATAGCGCGAAATTCCTATTTAAGTTTTATCTAATTATCGCCGTTGGTTCACATTTCGATATTTTCAACTTTTGTCTTTATATGCTGCCAAATGAATTTTTTTGATTTTCTGGGAAACTATAGACGCTGGAAAGATTTTAATAGCAGCTATGATGAGCGCGAATGTAGCGCGAAATTTCTATATAAGCTTTATTAAATTACCGCCGTTGGTTCAGATTTCGATATTTTCAACTTTTGTCTTTATATGCTGCTCAAATAAATTTTTTTGATTTTCCGGGAAACTGTAGGCGTTGGAAAGATTTTAATAGCAGTTATGATGAGCCCGAAAATAGCGCGAAATCCCTATATAAGGTTTATCTAATTACCGCCTTTGGTTCAGCTTTATATATTTTCAATTTTTATCTTTATATGGTGCTCAAATGAATTTGTTTGAATTTCCGGCCAAGCATAGGCGCCGGAAAGATTTTAATAGCAGTTATGATGAGCGCGAAATTCCTATATAGTTTTTTTTAATTATCGCCGTTGGGTTAGATTTCGATAATTTCAATCTTTGTCTTTATATGCTACTCAAATGAATTTTTTTGATTTTCCAGGAAAGTATTGGCGCTGGAAAGATTTTAATAGCAGTTATGATGAGCGCGAAAATAGCGCGAAATTCCTATATAAGTTTTATCTATTTACCGCCGTTGGCTTAGATTTCGATATTTTCAATTTTTGTCGTTATATGGTGCTCAAATAAATTTTTTTGATTTTCTGGGAAACTATAGGCGCCGGAAATATATTAATAGCAGTTATGATGAGAGCGAAAATAGCGCAAAATTCCTATATAAGCTTTATCTAATTACCGCCGTTGGCTTAGATTTCGATATTTTCAATTTTTGTCGTTATATGGTGCTCAAATAAATTTTTTTGATTTTCTGGGTAACTATAGGCGCCGGAAAGATTTTAATAGCAGTTATGATGAGCGCGAGAATAGCGCGACATTCATATATAAGCTTTATCTAATTACCGCCGTTGGTTCAGATTTTGATATTATCAATTTTTGTCTTTATATGCTGCTCAAATGAATTTTTTTGATTTTCCGGGTAACTATAGGCGTTGAAAAGATTTTAATAGCAGTTATAATGAGCGCGAAATTAGCGCGAAATTCCTATATAAGCTTTATCTAATTACCGCCGTTGGTTCAGATTTAGATATTTTCAATTTTTGTCTTTATATTCTGCTCAAATGAATTTTTTTGATTTTCCGGGAAACTATAGGCGTTGGAAAGATTTTAATAGCAGTTATGATGAGCGCGAAAATAGCGCGAATTTCCTACATAAGTTTTATCTAATTATCGCCGTTGGTTCAGATTTCGATATTTTCAATTTTTGTCTTTATATGCAGCTCAAATGAATTTTTTTGATTTTCCGGGAAACTATAGGCGTTGGAAAGATTTTAATAGCAGTTATGATGAGCCCGAAAATAGCGCGAAATTCCTACATAAGTTTTATCTAATTATCACCTTATTTGCTGCTCAAATGAATTATTTGATTTTCTGGGATACTATAGGCGCTGGAAAGATTTTAATAGCAGTTATGACGAGCGTGAAAATAGCGGGAAATTACTATATAAGCTTTATCTAATCACCGCCGTTAGTTCAGATTTCGATATTTTCAATTTTTGTCCTTATTTGCTGCTCAAATGAATTTTTTTGATTTTCTGGGATACTATAGGCGCTGGAAAGATTTTAATAGCAGCTATGATGAGCGCGAAAATAGCGCGAAATTCCTATATAAGTTTTATCTAATTATCGCAGTTGGTTCAGATTTCGATATTTTCAATTTTTGTCTTTACATACTGTTCAAATGAATTTTTTTGATTTTCCGGGAAACTTAGGCGCCGGAAAGATTTTAATAGCAGTTATAATGAGCCCGACAATAGCGCGAAATTTCTATATAAGATTTATCTAATTACCGCCGTTGGTTCCGATTTAGATATTTTCAATTTTTGTCTTTATATGCTGCTCAAATGAATTTTTTTGATTTTCCGGGAAACTATAGGCGCTGGAAAGATCTTAATAGCAGTTATGATGAGCGCGAAAATAGGGCGAAATTCCTATATTAGCTTTATCTAATTATCGCCGTTGGCTTAGATTTCGATATTTACAATTTTTGTCGTTATATGCTGCTCAAATGAATTTTTTTGATTTTCCGGGAAACTATAGGCGCCGGAAATATTTTAATACCAGTTATGATGAGCGCGAAAATAGCGCGAAATTCCTATATAGGCTTTATCTAATTACCGCCGTTGGTTCAGGTTTAGATATTTTCAATTTTTGTCTTTATATTCTGCTCAAATGAATTTTTTTGATTTTTTGAAAACTATAGGCGTTGGAAAGATTTTAATAGCAGTTATGATGAGCGCGAAAATAGCTTGAAATTCCTATATAAGTTTAAACTAATTATCACCATTGGTTCAGATTTCGATATTTTCAATTTTTGTCTTTATATGCTGCTCAAATGAATTTTTTGATTTTCCGGGAAACCATAGGCGCTGGAAAGATTTTAATAGCAGTTATCATGAATAGCGCGAAATTCCTATGTAAGCTTTATCTAATTACCGCCGTTGGTTCAGATTTCGATATTTTCAATTTTTGTCTTTATATGCTGCTCAAATGAATTCTTTTGATTTTCCGGGAAACTATAGGCGCTGGAAAGATTTTAATAGCAGTTATGATGAATAGCGTGAAATTCCTATATAAGCTTTATCTAATTACCGCCGTTGGTTCAGATTTCGATATTTTCAATTTTTGTCTTTATATGCTACTTAAATGAATTTTTTTTGATTTTCCGGGAAACTATAGGCGTTGGAAAGATTTTAATAGCAGTTATGATGAGCGCGAAAATAGCGCGAAGTTCCTAAATAAGCTTTATCTAATCACCGCCGTTGGTTCAGATTTCGATATTTTCAATTTTTGTCTTTATATGCTGCTCAAATGAATTCTTTTGATTTTCCGGGAAACTATAGGCGCTGGAAAGATTTTAATAGCAGTTATGATGAATAGCGCGAAATTCCTATATAAGCTTTATCTAATTACCGCCGTTGGTTCAGATTTCGTTATTTTCAATTTTTGTCTTTATATGCTACTTAAATGAATTTTTTGATTTTCCGGGAAACTATAGGCGTTGGAAAGATTTTAATAGCAGTTATAATGAGCGCGAAAATAGCGCGAAATTGCTATATAAGATTTATGTAATTACCGCCGTTGGTTCCGATTTAGATATTTTCAATTTTTGTATTTATATGCTGCTCAAATGAATTTTTTTGATTTTCCGGGAAAGTATTGGCGTTGGAAAGATTTTAATCACAGTTATGATGAGCGCGAAAATAGCGCGAAATTCCTATTTAAGTTTTATCTAATTATCGCCGTTGGTTCACATTTCGATATTTTCAACTTATGTCTTTATATGCTGCCAAATGAATTTTTTTGATTTTCTGGGAAACTATAGACGCTGGAAAGATTTTAATAGCAGTTATGATGAGCGCGAAAATAGCGCGAAATTCCTATATAAGCTTTATCTATTTACCGCCGTTAGTTCAGATTTCGATATTTTCAACTTTTGTCTTTATATGCTGCCAAATGAATTTTTTTGATTTTCTGGGAAACTATAGACGCTGGAAAGATTTTAATAGCAGCTATGATGAGCGCGAATGTAGCGCGAAATTTCTATATAAGCTTTATTAAAATACCGCCGTTGGTTCCGATTTCGATATTTTCAACTTTTGCCTTTATATGCTGCCAAATGAATTTTTTTGATTTTCCGGGAAACCATAGGCGCTGGAAAGATTTTAATAGCAGTTATGATGAATAGCGCGAAATTTCTATATAAGTTTTATCTAATTACCGCCGTTGGTTCAGATTTCGATATTTTCAATTTTTGTCTTTATATGCTGCTCAAATCAATGTTTTTGATTTTCCGGGAAAGTATTGGCGTTGGAAAGATTTTAGTAGCAATTATGTCGAGCGCGAAAATACCGCGAAATTCCTATATAAGTTTTATCTAACTATCGTCGTTGGTTCAGATTCCGATATTTTCAATTTTGTCTTTATATGCTGTTCAAATGAATTTTTTTGATTTTCCGGGAAACTATAGGCGCCGGAAAGATTTTAATAGCAGTTATGATGAGCGCGAAAATAGCGCGAAATTCCTATATAAGCTTTATCTATTTACCGCCGTTAGTGCAGATTTCGATATTTTCAACTTTTGTCTTTATATGCTGCCAAATGAATTTTTTTGATTTTCTGGGAAACTATAGACGCTGGAAAGATTTTAATAGCAGCTATGATGAGCGCGAATGTAGCGCGAAATTTCTATATAAGCTTTATTAAATTACCGCCGTTGGTTCAGATTTCGATATTTTCAACTTTTGTCTTTATATGCTACTCAAATGAATTTTTTTTATTTTCCGGGAAACCATAGGCGTTGGAAAGATTTTAATCGCAGTTATGATGAGCTCGAAAATAGCGCGAAATTCCTATATAAGCCTTATCTAATTACCGCCGTTGTTTCAGATTTATATATTTTCAATTTTTATCTTTATATGGTGCTCAAATGAATTTTTTTGATTTTCCGGCAAAGCATAGGCGCCTGAAAGATTTTAATAGCAGTTATGATGAGCGCGAAATTAGCGCGAAATTCCTATATAGTTTTTTTTAATTATCGCCGTTGGTTTAGATTTCGATATTTTCAATCTTTGTCTTTATATGCTACTCAAATGAATTCTTATGATCTTCCGGGAAATTATTGGCGTTGGAAAGATTTTAATAGTAATTATGTCGAGCGCGAAAATAGCGCGAAATTCCTATATAAGTTTTATCTAATTATCGCAGTTGGTTCAGATTTCGATATTTTAAATTTTTATCTTTATATGCTGCTCAAATGAATTTTTTTGATTTTCCAGGAAAGTATTGGCGCTGGAAAGATTTTAATAGCAGTTATGATGAGCGCGAAAATAGCGCAAAATTCCTATATAAGCTTTATCTAATTACCGCAGTTAGTTCATATGTCGATATTTTCAACTTTTGTCTTTATATGCTGCTCAAATGAATTTTTTTGATTTGCTGGGAAACTATAGACGCTGGAAAGATTTTAATAGCAGCTATGATGAGCGCGAATGTAGCGTGAAATTTCTATATAAGCTTTATTAAGTTACCGCCGTTGGTTCAGATTTCGATATATTCAATTTTTGTCTTTATATGCTGCTCAAATGAATTTTTTTGATCTTCCGGTAAAGTATTGGCGTTGGAAATATTTTAATCGCAGTTATGATGAACTCGAAAATAGCGCGAAATTCCTATATAAACCTTATCTAATTACCGCCGTTGGTTCAGATTTAAATATTTTCAATTTTTGTCTTTATATGCTGCTCAAATGAATTTTTTTGATTTTCCGGGAAACCCTAGGCGCTGAAAAGATTTTAATAGCAGTTATGATGAATAGCGCGAAATTTCTATATAAGCTTTATCTAATTACCGCCGTTGGTTCAGATTTCGATATTTTCAATTTTTGTCTTTATATGCTGCTCAAATGAATGTTTTTGATTTTCCGGAAAGTATTGGCGTTGGAAAGATTTTAGTAGCAATTATGTCGAGCGCGAAAATAGCGCGAAATTCCTATATAAGTTTTATCTAATTATCGTCGTTGGTTAAGATTCCGATATTTTCAATTTTTGTCTTTATATGCTGCTCAAATGAATTTTTTTGATTTTCCGGGAAACTATAGGCGCCGGAAAGATTTTATTAGCAGTTATGATGAGCGCGAAAATAGCGCGAAATTGCTATATAAGCTTTATCTAATTACCGCCGTTGGTTCAGATTAAGATATTTTCAAATTTTGTCTTTATATGCTGCTCAAATGAATTTTTTTGATTTTCCGGGAAACTATAGGTGCTGGAAAGATTTTAATAGCAGTTATGATGAATAGCGCGAAATTCCTATATAAGCTTTATCTAATTACCGCCGTTGGTTCAGATTTCGATATTTTCAATTTTTGTCTTTATATGCTACTCAGATGAATTATTTTGATTTTCCGGGAAACTATAGCCGTTGGAAAGATTTTAATAGCAGTTATGATGAGCGCGAAAATAGCGCGAAATTCCTATATAAGCTTTATCTAATTACCGCCGTTGGTTCAGATTTCGAAATTTTCAATTTTTGTCTTTATATGCTGCTCAAATGAATTTTTTTGATTTTCCGGGAAAACTATAGGCGCCGGAAATATTTTAATAGCAGTTATGATGAGCGCGAAATTAGCGCGAAATTCCTATATAAGCTTTATCTAATTACCGCCGTTGGTTCAGATTTCGATATTTTCAATTTTTGTCTTTATATGCTGCTGAAATGTTTTTTTTTTATTTTCCGGGAAACTATAGGCGCCGGAAATATTTTAATAGCAGTTATGATGAGCGCGAAAATAGCGCGAAATTCCTATATAAGTTTTATCTAATTATCGCCGTTGGTTTAGATTTCGATATTTTCAATCTTTGTCTTTATATGCTGCTCAATTGAATTTTTTGATCTTTCTGGAAAGTATTGGGGTTAAAAAGATTTTAATAAAAGTTATGATGAGCGCGAAAATAGCGCGAAATTCCTATATAAGCTTTATCTAGTTACCGCCGTTAGTTCAGATTTCGATATTTTCAATTTTTATCTTTATATGCTGCTCAAATGAATTTTTTTGATTTTCCGGGAAATTATTGGCGTTGGAAAGATTTTAATAGTAATTATGTCGAGCGCGAAAATAGCGCGAAATTCCTATATAAGCTTTATCTAATTACCGCCGTTGGTTCAGATTTCGATATTTTCAATTTTTGTCTTTATATGCTGCTCAAATGTTTTTTTTTTATTTTCCGGGAAACTATAGGCGCTGGAAAGATATTAATAGCAGTTATGATGAGCTCGAAAATAGCGCGAAATTCCTATATAAGCTTTATATAATTACCGCCGTTGGTTCAGATTTATATATTTTCAATTTTTATCTTTATATGCTGCTCAAATGAATTTTTTTGATATTCCGGCAAAGCATAGGCGCCGGAAAGATTTTAATAGCAGTTATTATGAGCGC
This sequence comes from Brachynemurus nebulosus, assembly GCA_035578155.1. NCBI lineage: Eukaryota > Metazoa > Arthropoda > Insecta > Neuroptera > Myrmeleontidae > Brachynemurus > Brachynemurus nebulosus. Next base: position 55,727,071 of record JAPWDM010000005.1, on the reverse strand, counting down.
GAAATTAGCGCGAAATCCCTATATAAGTTTTATCTAATTATCGCCGTTGGTTTAGATTTCGATATTTTCAATGTTTGTCTTTATATGCTACTCAAATGAATTTTTTTGATCTTCCGGGAAAGTATTGGCGTTGGAAAGATTTTAATAGCAGTTATGATGAGCGCGAATATAGCGCGAAATTCCTATATAAGCTTTATCTAATTACCGCCGTTGTTTCAGATTTAGATATTTTCAATTTTTATCTTTATATGATGCTCAAATGAATTTTTTTGATTTTCCGGGAAATTATTGGCGTTGGAAAGATTTTAATAGTAATTATGTCGAGTGCGAAAATAGCGCGAAAGTCCTATATAAGTTTTATCTAATTATCGCAGTTGGTTCAGATTTCGATATTTTCAATTTTTGTCTTTATATGCTGCTCAAATGAATTTTTTTGATTTTCCGGGAAAGTATTGGCGCTGGAAAGATTTTAATAGCAGCTTTTATGAGCGCGAAAATAGCGCGAAATTGCTATATAAGCTTTATCTAATTACCGCCGTTGGTTCAGATTTATATATTTTCAATTTTTGTCTTTATATGCTGCTCAAAAGAACTTTTTTGATTTTCCGGGAAACTATAGGCGTTGGAAAGATTTTAATAGCAGTTATGATGAACGCGAAAATAGCGCGAAATTCCTATATAAGTTTTATCTAATTATCGCCGTTGGTTCAGATTTCGATATTTTCAATTTTTGTCTTTATATGCTGCTCAAATGAATTTTTTTGATTTTCCGGGAAAGTATTGGCATTGGAAAGTTTTTAATCGCAGTTATGATGAGCGCGAAAATAGCGCGAAATTCCTATATAAGTTTTATCTAATTATCGCCGTTGGTTCAGATTTCGATATTTTCAATTTTTGTCTTTATATGCTACTCAAATGAATTTTTTTGATTTTCCGGGAAACTATAGGCGTTGGAAAGATTTTAATAGCAGTTATGATGAGCGCGAAAATAGCGCGAAATTCCTATATAAGCTTTATCTAATTACCGCCGTTGGTTCAGATTTAGCTATTTTCAATTTTTGTCTTTAGGGTAGACCGGGGTTATTTGGGCAATGAAATTTGTAAGAGGTAATTTGAGCAATACTTTATTTAATATGTTATGGAATATGCATAATTTGATTTAAATAAAAAGCATCGCTAATATTTGTGTACTTTTATTTTTTAAATAAAACGCCGCGACGTTTTTTATTTTTGTTTTTCTGATTTGCAAGTATAAATAAGTTTATTTTTTTTAAATAAAAAGTAGCGACATTTTCAATTTTAAGCGACGTTATTAATTATATAACTCTTTTTTTGATTTGACTGGTTTTGGTGTTATATAAATCTTTCTTTTATGTACAGAAGTTGTATTAATTTCGATACCATTTTCTCGCTGACCGACACGGTAATATAAATATATATAACAGAAAATTGGCTTGGAATCAAATCATAAATTGTTTTTCCAACGAAGAAGTAAATTTTAATAACAAAAAAAAATTTGGAGAATTCTTACAGAAACGTTGGAAAAATATTAAGGACAGATATTTTGCAGTAATAAAACAAAAAAAATTAAATCCTGAAAAGAAAAGAAAACCATATAAATATGCAAATCAACTACAATTTTTAATTAAAAAAACGCAAAAATTAAATAAAACCGAAAATTTATTGGAAACGAAAAATAAAACGTTTAATGACGAAAATGAAAAATTTTTGTTATCTTTGTTGCCAACATTAAAAACATTTTCAAAAGATTTAAAGAAAAATTTGCGAAGAAAAGAAAAAACTCGAAATAATGCAATTGATAGAAAAATATGATATAATATCGAAAAATGAAAAACAGTCGTTATCAGTATCAGAAGATACCGTAGCTGAAAAAATAAAACCGCAGGAAATTTTATTACAATCGCCACCGAATTTTCAATCTAATATTTTACCAACTGAATCATCAGTACAAGTTCATTCACCAACTACAGAGCAACCGGAGTACATGTCTGTTGTTCGAACACCAATTAGTTCTACATCAACGGATTCAATTGATTCTTATTTATCCAATTTTTTTACTACAGAGTATACTGAATTACCTTAACCCTTAACTGGTCTACTCACTTTTTGAAACATAAGTAGTCTACTGGAGTACAAAAGTTATTTTCTTAAATTATTTGTTAATCTGCTTTGAAAATAAAAAAATATTATTAAAAAAAAAATACTATTATTAAAAATTTTCCTGTGATCATAACATATTTTATTTAATCGTGTTCACAAATATTTTTCCTGGAAATATCTAGGAATATGAAATTAGAATTTAAATAGTAATAAAGTAAAAAAAAAAAAAATAGAATCGAAATATTAATTTAAAAATAAAATTGTAATTTTGCATATTTCAGAAAATTAAGTTACTTATATCTGTTTACACATAAATTAAATTTAATTAATTAATTAATTACCTTTAATTTGGTTAATTATTTTAAATAAGATTATCAGTCTACTGGGATACAAAAAAACTAAATCGTTAATAACTGAAATTAAAAGTTTGCAAAGAAAATGTAATCACACATCAAATTGAAGTACTTAATCTCATTTGGGAATACATGGTGGTTACAGTTCAGTAATAGCGATTATAAAAAAATTATTTAGAAAAAAATAAAATAAAATTGCATTTGTAATTCAGTAGACCAATCAAGGGTTAAATTTATCACCGTGTCCGTCATCGATTGAATGGTCAAAATTTGTATCATTTATAAATAAGTAAGTACAATTTTTTTCATTAACAAAACTATGATTAAGATCTTCTTTTATTAAATTTTTGTTTTTTATTTCTTTTAGATATGAGAAATTATAAACGCAAAACCGAAAGAGGTCTTATACCTATGGAAAAATTTAATGACGCCGCAAGAACAATAATTTTTGGGAACAAAAGTATAAATGCTGCTTCAAAGGAATTTAATATTAAACGTACGACGCTAACGCGTTATTTAACTAAATTGAAAGCATATAAAAATAAGGAAACGTAAGATTTACCGACAATGGGCTATAAAAAACCTCGACAAGTATTTTCTAAGGACCAGGAAATTGCTTTAAAAGATTATTTACTACAAATGGCTTCGATATTTTATGGATTGACTCCAAAAGATGTTCGTCAGCTTGCTTATGAGTGTGCTGAAAAATTTAATATTAAAATGCCTGAAACATGGAAACTTAATAAAATAGCTGGCAAAGAGTGGCTTTCTAGTTTTCTAAAAAGGAATCGAGAGTTGTCAATTAGAAAACCCGAACCAACAAGCATCGGACGAGCGACATCGTTTAATATTGAAAATGTAAAACCATTTTTCACTCAATTAGCTGAAGTTATGAATAAATATCAATTTACCGCATCAAACATTTGGAATATAGATGAAACTGGAATTTCCACAGTACTTAAACCTACTAAAATAATTGCTGCGAAAGGTAAAAAAAATGTTGGCTCCATAACTTCTGCTGAGCGGGGTACTAATGTGACACTAATATGTGCTGTTTCCGCAAACGGAAATACAGTGCCTCCTATGTTCGTATTTCCACGAAAAAAATATAAAAATCATTTTATTAATAATGGACCAAAAGGTTGTATTGGTGCAGGCAATTCAAGCGGCTGGGTAACAAATGAAGAATTTTTTATGTACATGCAACATTTCATCGCACACGTTAAACCATCTATTAATAATCCAGTATTACTCGTATTAGATAATCATTCCTCACATTTACATGTACCAACCTTAAACTTAGCGAAAGATAATGGGATCGTAATGTTATCATTTCCACCACATTGTAGCCATAAATTACAACCACTTGATGTGGCTGTGTATGGACCATTTAAGAAATATGCTTCAACTGCACAAGATTTATGGTTGCGAAATAATCCAGGTAAAACGATAACAATATATGATATCCCAAAAATAGTAGCAGATTCATTACCATTAGCTACAACTAGTACAAATATCATAAAAGGATTTAAAAAGACTGGAATATTTCCATATAATGAAAATATTTTTACTCAAGATGATTTCGCTCCGTCATTCGTAACTGATCCCGCAGAATTGCAAATTTTAACATCATCGATAATTAATATTCAATCAAATTCAACGCCTACAATATTTTATCCAGAAATAGTTCGACCCTACCCAAGGGCTGCTTCTAAAGAACAGAGTCAAACTAAAAGGAAAAGAAAATCTACTGATTTAACCGATACAAGAGAAATAAAAACATTAGAGAAAGAACAAAATATAGCAAAAAAGCGTAAAAAAGTTACTAAAAAAATTGATATTTGTATTAATAGTAATTGCTTAATATTATTATCAAGGATTTCTTGCTTAATATGCAATGAACTATTTTCAAAAAGTCGCCCCAAAGAACCGTGGATTGAATGTCAGTTATGCAAAAACTGGGCTCATATTAAATGCGTGCTTAATACTGGTGATACATATATATGTATTAATTGTGAAAATATTTCCATATAAATGTTTAAAAATAATTATTTATAAATGATACAAATTTTTTTTTTTAATATTGTATAATAAAGTTTTTTTATTTATATTATTTTCCAAATAAAAATTATAAAATTGAAAATAATGTTTTATTATATATTATTTACCGTTTATTCTCTAACAAATAACATATTAAGAAATATAAAGCATTATTGTTATATTATTTTACAACATTTAAAACTTCTGAATATAAAGAATATATTGGATGGATAATTAATAGGATAGATTGGATATGGAAAGCATATTTAGAGGTAACTATGAAATAAAAAAAAGCTTTTAAGTACAGTAATAAAGTATATTTATTATTAAATCAAATTAGTTTTATACATTATCAATAAAATTTACCTTATCATTAATAAATGGGACAAATTTAACGTGGAAGGTATATCTAAATGTAGCTGTAAAATAAAAAAAACCCTTTCAGTGTAGTAATAAAATATATTTATTAATAAATCAAATTAGAATTATACATTATATTTACTAGTATTAATAGTAAAGCTATATATTTACAAATATCGTATCCATAATCAGACAACGACCATACCATGTTGAAAACACCGGTTCTCGTTCGATCACCGAAGTTAAGCAACATCAGGCATGGTAAGTACTTTCGTGGGTGACCAGTTACGGAACGCCATGTGTTGTTGTCAATAATTTTCCTTTTTTTACATCTATAAGTAATTGATTAAAGTAATTAATCAGTTTGTGTACGCTGCTTCGGAATTCAATATTCAATATCCAATATTTAATAAGTTATAAACAAACCCAAACTAATCAAATCCAACATAAGACCTATCATATAATAATAGGTAAAATTAGCGAACAGGTTAAATTAGTGACACTTATCGTTAAGTAAAATTAATCTACATAAAATACTAGCTAATAGGTTAAATTGGTAACACTTATTGTTAAAAAACATTAATCTACATAAAATGCTAGTTAATAGGTTAAATTGGTAACACTTATTGTTAAAAAACATTAATCTACATAAAATACTAGTTAATAGGTTAAATTGGTAACACTTATTGTTAAAAAACATTAATCTACATAAAATGCTAGTTAATAGGTTAAATTTTTAACACTTATTGTTAAAAAACATTAATCTACATAAAATACTAGTTAATAGGTTAAATTGGTTACACTTATTGTTAAAAAACATTAATCTACATAAAATGCTAGTTAATAGGTTAAATTGTTAGCACTTATTGTTAAAAAACATTAATCTACATAAAATGCTAGTTAATAGGTTAAATTGGTAACACTTATTGTTAAAAAACATTAATTTACATAAAATGCTAGTTAATAGGTTAAATTGGTAACACTTATTGTTAAAAAACATTAATCTACATAAAATGCTAGTTAATAGGTTAAATTGTTAGCACTTATTGTTAAAAAACATTAATCTACATAAAATGCTAGTTAATAGGTTAAATTGGTAACACTTAGGGGAAGGTCGCCCAAAGCGGGTAAGCTAAGATTAAACGCCCAAAAAAGTGACTTTTGACCTCGATAAGCAGATCTTTTTTATATTATCAGATAGAATAGTTATCGAACTTTAAAATGAAACTTCGCTTAAGAAATGT
>JAPWDM010000005.1:55693453-55715953 GCA_035578155.1 Brachynemurus nebulosus | reverse complement strand
TAGCCTGTGGTGCACTGTCCGCCAAGAGTATCAAGTCATCTGCGAACGCTAGACAGGAGAGACTGCTGCCTTCAGCCAGGGTATAGCCCGACATTTGTTCCAGCGCAAGGAGAAGCGGTTCAGTGACAATATTGTATAATAAGGGGGGTAGTGGATCCCCTTGCTTTACCCCTCGCACAAGATTTATTGTGGCACTTTCGTTACCACAGTGTATAGTTGTGTGCACCCCTCTATACGATTCTTCCACGAGCCGCACCACATGCTCGTGGAGCCCCTTTCTACGTAGTGCAGGTTCGTTTGACTGGTGGGGTATCCTGTCAAAGGCCTTTGAAATATCTAATTGCACTACGACCAGGCCTTTGTGACTGCTTTTTGCCTGACATATTACTTCACTGAGGAGGTGCACATTGTTAAAAATACCAGACTCGGGGACGAATCCTTTTTGTCTGGTAGTAAGTTTTACCACATTCGAGAGCTGCTTGTTTATGATTCCCCAATATGTGCGCGCGACAATGCCCGAGATGGTAATGGGCCTATAACTACTAACTTCGTTGGGGTCTTTTCCCTCTTTTAGCAGCAGTGTGGTTCTATTTTCCAGCCATTTTTTCGGAAAAACATGTGTAGCAGTCACAATATTAAACAACTTTGTCAGGACTTTAACGGCAGCCGGCTTATTAATATCTGATTTTGTTAGGCCATCGATACCAGCTGCCGAGTCTCCCTTTATGTGGGCAATGCGACCCCTCACTTCTTCTACTGTGATCGGGGCGAGGGAGTCGTCGAGAGCTATGCCTTCGTCGTTTGATTGTCCCAGATACACATTATTTCTGGGATATGGCTCGCCCCAAATTTTATTGTAATATTCTTTGACATCGACCGCAGAGAGGGATATAGAAATGCAGTCGATGTGGGAGACATTTTCGCGGATGCATTTGGCGAGCCGACCTGGATTTTTCTTGTAAAGATCTTGTGTTTTGGCATAAATATAGCGTCTTTTTGCTCTCTTGCCCTTGCCTCTAATGCGAGGTCTTTTGTCGCGCGTCTTAGGACCGCCGGCGCTTAGCGCAATCATAATTTCATTATAAGCCGAGTCCAGCTCGGCTTGCATATTTAACTTTTGGTCCTCACTGAGGACAAGGCTGCCTAGGCGGTCAAGTAAGGTGCCAGCTTTATGGAAGGGATCTTCTTCATTTATTTCAATTGCCTGGGCCACCTCGATCAGACTCCTTACCCATACATTGGAGTCATCGTCGATGATCGCATGCTCAGGTGGCCGATCCTCTTCCACTGTAACCACGATTGTCGGGACCTCGACTGGCAATCGTGGCCGGTCATCTATTTCCACCGCTTCTTCTTGCGGCAGCTCATCTTCCGGAAGTGGGGCATCAACTTCCGGGTTGTCAGCGCGGTTGCGCTTTACCGCCTGACTTCGCTCATAGGCCCGTTTATCTCGGACTTGCTTGGCGGTTCTGGTACCCAAAGCCTGTGAGATGCGTACTGCAATATTTTTGTCGTTTGGGTACTGTGTTTCGAGGTCATTCATAATACGCATCTCCTCATCAGTCCAAGACCCTGCTCTCGGTCTTTTTGTCGCAGGGACTTGCAGAACCGCCCGAGCTGTATTACGGGCATCCGGGTGTTCATGACGTTGATGTTGTGTGAGTGCCCTGGGTGTCAAAAAGGCTCTTTGACATATCGGACATTCAAATGGCAGGTGAGCAACTTGCCTTGGCCCAGGGCACTTGGGCCTATGAGTTTCCGCACCTCTTCTTGTTTTATACTCTTTATTACAGTGGTCACAGATATATAATATTGTGGATCCAGGGTGATATTCCTTAACATGCCTTTCTAAATCCTGGATCCTGAGGTGCAGAAAACGGGCCCTACCGTCTTGAGCGCAAAATTCGCATACTGAGGAAAAATCTTGTTGGAAGGGCCATGGCACTCTGAAAACCTTATTCTCGCCTTGATCGTCAACATCGGTCTAAAAATTATTCGACGAACGCTGGAGACCATCAGGTTCGCCGTCCGAGGCTTTACCTTTTATAGACGTGCCAATAAATGAACGAGATGACTTGGGCTGGCAACCCCGATCACTGAAGGAGTGTTGCCTATCACCCGCTAGCAGGTGATAGTTGCCCGACTCTCGCGACGAGGACGCCACTCCTTAAGAGAGTCATAGTTACTCCCGCCGTTTACCCGCGCTTGCTTGAATTTCTTCACGTTGACATTCAGAGCACTGGGCAGAAATCACATTGCGTCAACACCCGTTGGGGCCATCGCAATGCTTTGTATTAATTAGACAGTCGGATTCTCCTAGTCTGTGCCAGTTCTGAGTTAACCGTTAAATGGCGGCCGAAGAGAACATTTACGCATATATATTTTTCATTTTAATATAATATAATTAAATAAATAAAAATATAAATATAAAAATTATTATGATATATATGTTGAGTAAAGTCTCGCAGCAAGAAAGTTCCGTAGGTGGCCAAGGCACGGGACCGAGTTCGGATCCACAAAACATATACCCAAGACTAATTCATTAATAGCATACAAGTAAATAATAATTTAAAAAATTTTCAATAATTACATAGATATGTAAAGTATTTTTCGAACAAATGAAAAAACTTTTAATGAAATTATTATAAATAAATCATATTTAGTTTTATTATATAAATAATACAGCCTTTGTATATAAAAACTTTAGCCATCATTTTACATAAATGATTATTATCAAATATATATTAAATCCCCAAATATTCATTTATTATACACATAATAACTAATTACTTAGAAAATTATGTAATTTATAAATTATTCTTATGGAGTACATATTAATAAAATAACAAAAATAAAAAATCAGATTTTTATATATCAGTACTGTACCATACAATAATTAAATATAATTACAAATAAAATCGATTTTTCCAATAATTGTTCTATATAATACATAAATACACACATTATAATTATTTATTATTTTAATAAATAAAATTTACAAAACATATGTATAACATTTAGTAGGTAATATGGTATCACCTCACCCAGGCCCGGCACGTTAGCCATAACCTACATCCCAATCAAGCCCGACACGCCCCGGTCCTCAGAGCCAATCCTTATCCCGAAGTTACGGATCTAATTTGCCGACTTCCCTTACCTACATTATTCTATCGACTAGAGGCTCTTCACCTTGGAGACCTGCTGCGGATATGGGTACGAACCGGCGCGACACCTCCACGTGGCCCTCACCTGGATTTTCAAGGTCCGAGGGAATGATCCAGACACCGCCGCAACTGCGGTGCTCTTCGCGTTCCAAACCCTATCGCCCTGCTAGAGGATTCCAGGGAACTCGAACGCTCATGCAGAAAAGAAAACTCTTCCTGGATCTTCCGACGGCGTCTCCAGGCCTCTTTGGGTTACCCCGACGAACACTCATATACACATATATAATGTGAATGAGGGCCCGACTTATATACGGTTCCGCTGCCGGGTACCGGAATAGGAACCGGTTTCCCTTTCGCCCAATGGATGTAATTATTTATTATTTATTTATTTATTTTATAAAATTTTATTATTTTAAATAATAATTATTTATAAAAATAATTATATAATTTATTAAAACACATCAACATTAACATCGGTTTTCACCTAGGGCTTAGGATCGACTGACTCGTGTGCAACGGCTGTTCACACGAAACCCTTCTCCACGTCAGTCCTCCAGGGCCTCGCTGGAGTATTTGCTACTACCACCAAGATCTGCACCGATGGCGGCTCCAGACAGCCTCACGGCCAATCCTTCCGCGCACACCATCGCGACCCTCCTACTCGTCAAGTTTTCATGATATTTAAAAATTTTTATAAAAATAATAAATATCTATAATAACAATTGACGATAGAGTATAAGCACGACGCTTCAGCGCCATCCATTTTCAGGGCTAGTTGCTTCGGCAGGTGAGTTGTTACACACTCCTTAGCGGATTCCGACTTCCATGGCCACCGTCCTGCTGTCTTAAGCAACCAACGCCTTTCATGGTATCCCATAAGCGTCGATTTTGGCGCTTTAACTCTATGTTTGGTTCATCCCACAGCGCCAGTTCTGCTTACCAAAAGTGGCCCACTTGGCATTCTGATCCATAAATATTATCTTAATTAAAAATATTATTCTCATAGCTTCACATATATATAAAATTAAAAATAAAATCAATATATGATTTTAAGCAAGCTAGAGATCTCACCCATTTAAAGTTTGAGAATAGGTTGAGGTCGTTTCGGCCCCAAGGCCTCTAATCATTCGCTTTACCGGATGAGACTCGTTGAATGATGAACGCCAGCTATCCTGAGGGAAACTTCGGAGGGAACCAGCTACTAGATGGTTCGATTAGTCTTTCGCCCCTATACCCAGTTCCGACGATCGATTTGCACGTCAGAATCGCTACGGACCTCCATCAGGGTTTCCCCTGACTTCGTCCTGACCAGGCATAGTTCACCATCTTTCGGGTCCCAGCGTGTACGCTCTAGGTGCACCTTTATTCATAATAAAAATTATAAAAAAATTATAAGAATAATATAAGATGCCCTGGGAGTGCGATATTTAATACATAATAAAAATATATCCTCCCTCAAATTTATAATAAAAAAAATAAAAATCTTTTTTAAAAAAATTATTTTACTTTCATTTCGCCTTTGGGTTTCATAAAATTTATTAATATTTCGATGAAAAAATATTTTATTCCCAATGACTTGCGCACATGCTAGACTCCTTGGTCCGTGTTTCAAGACGGGTCCTGAAAGTACCCAAAGCTATAGCGTCGCTGACAAAAAGATTATTGTTCAAATTAATACCTAAAAACTGACAGTAATATGGTATGATTTATTGGTATAAAAACCAAATAAAATCATTTGTTTTATTAAGAAATATAAAAAACCTAATAAAACCCATATATACTCGTTTTAGGTAATGAACGTGTAAAAAAAAAAATTTTTACACTTAATCTTATATTATGAATATTTATACCGTCAAACAATTAATTAGATAATATAGGCATATATTACACAAATAAATAAAAATTTATAATATAATATACAATGCACAAAAATATTTCATAAATCAATATTTAACGGGTCGCGACGTCCTACAAGATGAGAAGTGCATACCTCGTTATTATACACAACATATAGTAGTGCAATAATTTTATAAATTATAAATATACCATAAAAAATTATAATATATAATAATAATAAATTTTGTCACTAACAAATACAAGTTGGTTAATATACGATAAAAAGTAAATGAATCTCATCTTTCGACCTTTCGGGTTTTTCAGGTTTACCCCTGAACGGTTTTACGTACTCTTGAACTCTCTCTTCAAAGTTCTTTTCAACTTTCCCTCACGGTACTTGTTCGCTATCGGTCTCGTGGTTATATTTAGCCTTAGATGGAGTTTACCACCCACTTAGAGCTGCACTCTCAAGCAACCCGACTCTAAGGAGAGATCCACCTGTTATTCAGTATATAGTCACTACGGGCCTGGCACCCTCTCTGGGTATATGGCCCCATTCAAGATGGACTTGGACTTATTACATAAAATAACAGGTTATATAAAAAATTATGGATCCTCCCAAACACTACATTCCCCGAATGACCATTTTTATTTAGCCATGGGGTTCAGTGATGGGCTTTTCCCTGTTCGCTCGCCGCTACTAAGGGAATCCTAGTTAGTTTCTTTTCCTCCGCTTAATAATATGCTTAAATTCAGCGGGTAATCTCACCTACTCTGAGGTCGCAATTATAAATAAATAAAATAAAAATGTTTTTTTTTTCAATATTTTCTTTATAAATAAATATAAAAAAATTTTATTTTGAAAAAATAAAAACACTATTAGTAATTACTTAAACCAAAAAATTTTATCTTATGTTATTATGTTAAATTTTTAAATATTATTATTTAATATTTATATGAAAATTAATAAGAAATAAATTATTTCGTTATTTCATATTTTCATAAAATAAAAATAATTAGATATTTAAAACACATATATACATGAATAATTTTTGGTTTTCATTACTATATGTGTTTAAATTTATTTTTATATTTTTTTAGAAAATATTGTTTCATTTTTATTAAATTAAAATGATGTGATGTATTATTTGATTTTCTTATTCTTACACATTTATAATAAGTAAGATATAGAAAAATAATATTAAAAATACATACATTAAAAACATCATATAATTTAGAATGACGTATAAATTAAAAAAATATACGAACATTCATTTTATTATTTTTAAGATATATATTTTAAAAAATATATTATCTTTTATTAAAAATAATCTTTTAATATATTATTGTATACGACCCTCAGCCAGGTGTGGTCCGGGAACAGTATCCAAGGACCGCAATGTGCGTTCGAAATGTCGATGTTCATGTGTCCTGCAGTTCACAAGTTGACGCGCAATTAGCTGCGTTCTTCATCGACCCACGAGCCAAGTGATCCACCGTTCAGGGTAATCTTTATATTATTAAATTTTAAAAAATATTTATATTAAATAAAAATTTATACTTTTTTTATTATTATAAAATAATAATAATAAAAAGACTGCAATAAAAAAACAATTTTTTTGTTTGTTTTATATTGACTTACATTTGTATAAAAGAATAAATAATAATATTTAATAAAATTTTATTAGATACAGTGCTTGCTTGTTTATTTGACAAAACATTAAAAAAAAAAAAAATTTTTTTTTAAAGAAAACTCATTTATTAAATAACTATATTATAAATAAGACATATTGAAAATAACTTGTTTTGTTATTTTACGAATATGCTATTTATTTTATATAGATTCAATAAATTTTTAATATTGTTAATATAAAAAAAAAAAATTTATATATTGATATATAAAAATAAACACATATCAAAAAAAAAAAAAAAATTAAAAAATCAAATTAACATTTGGATGTAAAACTTTATAACCAATAATATATTTAATATATTAAAAATTGGTATCCAAATACGTGTTTATTTATTAAAATATTATAATTTTTATATTATAAAAATTATATATTTTATAAAGTAAGTTATAGAAAAAAAGTAAATTTTTCTTTTACTTACATAAAAATATAAGGAATTTATAAACAAAATATTTTAACAAAACATTAATATATATAAAAAATCACAAAAATCAAGTTTTGTTATATTTCGTTAATGATCCTTCCGCAGGTTCACCTACGGAAACCTTGTTACGACTTTTACTTCCTCTAAATGATCAAGTTTGGTCATCTTTCCAGCATCATCGGCAATGTCTTTTAAAAACATTGCCGCGCACCAGTCTGAAGACCTCACTAAATCATTCAATCGGTAGTAGCGACGGGCGGTGTGTACAAAGGGCAGGGACGTAATCAACGCGAGCTTATGACTCGCGCTTACTGGGAATTCCTCGTTCATGGGGAATAATTGCAAGCCCCAATCCCTAGCACGAAGGAGGTTCAGCGGGTTACCCGGACCTTTCGGCCAGAGGAAAACACGCTGATTCCTTCAGTGTAGCGCGCGTGCGGCCCAGAACATCTAAGGGCATCACAGACCTGTTATTGCTCAATCTCGTGCGGCTAGAAGCCGCCTGTCCCTCTAAGAAGAATTATTTGTACGCCGGCAGTAAAAACCACATCAAAAAACTGATGTCACTTTAGTTAATGTATCATGTTAAATATATCATTAATGCAGATTAAGTAATTACACATAGAAATTTATCCCCAAAGAAATAAAAAACATAAATGAATATTATCAATCATACATATTATAAATATATTAAAACAAAATATACAAATAACATTCAGTAACAATACAGCCGATGGGCCTTGAGATGCCGGTAATAAAGTACGTCTATTTAGTAGGCTAGAGTCTCGTTCGTTATCGGAATTAACCAGACAAATCGCTCCACCAACTAAGAACGGCCATGCACCACCACCCACCGAATCAAGAAAGAGCTCTCAATCTGTCAATCCTTCCGGTGTCCGGGCCTGGTGAGGTTTCCCGTGTTGAGTCAAATTAAGCCGCAGGCTCCACTCCTGGTGGTGCCCTTCCGTCAATTCCTTTAAGTTTCAGCTTTGCAACCATACTTCCCCCGGAACCCAAAAGCTTTGGTTTCCCGGAAGCTGCCCGCCAAGTCATCGGAGGAACTTTGGCGGATCGCTAGCTGGCATCGTTTATGGTTAGAACTAGGGCGGTATCTGATCGCCTTCGAACCTCTAACTTTCGTTCTTGATCAATCAAAACATTTTTGGCAAATGCTTTCGCTTCTGTCCGTCTTGCGACGATCCAAGAATTTCACCTCTAACGTCGCAATACGAATGCCCCCATCTGTCCGTATTAATCATTACCTCGGAAAAACTTCCGAAAACCAACAAAATAGAACCGAGGTCCTATTCCATTATTCCATGCACACAATATTCAGGCACTATTTAAATTTTAAAGCCTGCTTTAAGCACTCTAATTTGTTCAAAGTAAACGTACCGGCCCATCTCGACACTCAATTAAGAGCACCGCGATAGGATTATAATTGGGAGGCTGTCTCCATTATTTAAATTATAAAAAATAAATAACTTTAACACTTACGATAAATTATACTTTAATGTACATATTAGTATATAAAATTTAACTAGTATACTTTAAACTTTTCAAGCAAGTAAAAATATAAATAATAACTTACCATAAAAATAAAAATTTAAATAAAAATACAAGTATTTATAACCATATTATACAATATATAATTTATACCTCACCACCGGTAGGACGTCCCACAAAACATGCCAGTTAAACACCGCGAGCGGTGAACCGACAGTGTAGGACACAAATTCGACTACGAGCTTTTTAACCGCAACAACTTTAATATACGCTATTGGAGCTGGAATTACCGCGGCTGCTGGCACCAGACTTGCCCTCCAATGGATCCTCGTTAAAGGATTTAAAGTGTACTCATTCCGATTACGGGGCCTCGGATGAGTTCCGTATCGTTATTTTTCGTCACTACCTCCCCGTGCCGGGAGTGGGTAATTTGCGCGCCTGCTGCCTTCCTTGGATGTGGTAGCCGTTTCTCAGGCTCCCTCTCCGGAATCGAACCCTGATTCCCCGTTACCCGTTACAACCATGGTAGGCGCAGAACCTACCATCGACAGTTGATAAGGCAGACATTTGAAAGATGCGTCGCCGGTACTATAAAGACCGTGCGATCAGCTAAAAGTTATTCAGAGTCACCAAATTATTACGATGCACATATATTAAATATATATATGAAATTATAAAAAAACATAAAATATATTATAAAAATATGTTAACATCGATTGGTTTTGATCTAATAAAAGCATTCCTTCCATCTCTGGTCGGAACTCTGTTTGCATGTATTAGCTCTAGAATTACCACAGTTATCCAAGTAAATGTATGTACGATCTAAGGAACCATAACTGATATAATGAGCCTTTCGCGGTTTCACCTTAATATGGCTTGTACTGAGACATGCATGGCTTAATCTTTGAGACAAGCATATGACTACTGGCAGGATCAACCAGGGAACTGTATGTTCCAACTTAATAAAATTATTCCAATTTAAAAAAAAAAGAAATATTTTAAAAAGTTTTTCATTTATTAATCAGTATGAAATTTCTTCATAAACTGATATAAACATATAAAAATTATAACAAAAATTGAAATAAAAATAAATTTATTTCTTTTGTTACTTTTTATATAAAAAATATTTTCTAAAATTTTTAATATTTAAAAAAATAAAAAAAATTCTTTTTTGAAAATATTCATATTTGAATAAAAACTATTACCATATATTTTAAGTAATATAGTTTTATTGAAATAATTCAAACATTTGCTCATAACTCTTCGCTAGATTGTATGCGACAATTTTTAAATATATAAAATATATATTTATTTAACGTTCGAATAACACACTTCATTCGCGCTTGGTATGTAGTGAGTTTCTGCATTATAAATTTATTAAAAAATTTATTTTATAAAATTGTTTGTCCACATAAGAGCCTAAGGCTTAACACCTATAGCCCATGGACTTGCTTTGACATAATATAGGATAATATTAAAAAATTATAAAAATTATATATAAATGGTTTTGGGTTAATAAAAATATATGTGAATTATTAATAAAAATCATAAAAATTTTTAATAAATAAAAACACATATTTTTTTTAATACCAAAACACTTACTTTATATATTTTCATAATTTTTCGATGAAGTACCTTTACGATGTTACTGTAGTAAATAAAAATTATTTGAAAATATCAACTTAACAAAAAATAATATTTTCAAAAGAACAGAACTTAGTCAAAATAAAACTATTAATGTAATGGTCTTACACACATACATAATAGCTATATATACTTTGACCGAACCGTTCATAATGTTTAAGTCAACTACACACATCGATATTTAAAAAGGTACCATCATCATATATAAGTTTTGGATTTTGCAGCGTGGTAAATTTTACTTTTTTTTTATATTTTTTTGTTTTAATTTGTTATAAAAATGATAAAAACTATAAAATATATAATTATTAATGAAGTTTTTTAAAGTTTATATTAAAATATAAGAATTTTTTTTAAAATTTTTCATTTTTTTTTCATTTTTTTTGATTTTTATATAGACACATAAAACATAGTACAGTAACAACACACATCGTAAGACGATGTTTGTACTCAATATAAGTCAGATGACTGCAACAACATCGCTTACATACAAAATCAATGTATATTTGAACTTAGAAAAAATTTTTACATATTAATAGTAAATGATACAAAATTTTTAAGAATTCATAAATTATAAAACTTTTTTTAAAATTATCATGTATTTTCTTAAAATAAACAAATGTGGATAAGTATTTTTTATGTAAAAATAATAGTTTAAGAGTAAATTTATAATTTGTTATTTATGATGTACGTTTTATCAACTTTTATGAATAGTTAGAAAAATCATAATAAAACATTCACATATACCAATATTTCAATACTTTAACTTACTTTTGGTTAAAATATTATACATTCACCTGACTTTTGTTAACGTATTACAATATCTTACTTACATTAGTATTTTAAATGTACATTTTTCATACATTATCATAAGATACAAAACTATTAAAAATTCATAAATTATAAAACTTTTTTTAAAATTATCATGTATTTTCTTAAAATAAACAAATGTGGATAAGTATTTTTTATGTAAAAATAATAGTTTAAGAGTAAATTTATAATTTGTTATTTATGATGTACGTTTTATCAACTTTTATGAATAGTTAGAAAAATCATAATAAAACATTCACATATACCAATATTTCAATACTTTAACTTACTTTTGTTTAAAGTATTATACATTCACCTGACTTTTGTTAACGTATTACAATATCTTACTTACATTAGTATTTTAAATGTACATTTTTCATACATTATCATAAGATACAAAACTATTAAAAATTCATAAATTATAAAACTTTTTTTAAAATTATCATGTATTTTCTTAAAATAAACAAATGTGGATAAGTATTTTTTATGTAAAAATAATAGTTTAAGAGTAAATTTATAATTTGTTATTTATGATGTACGTTTTATCAACTTTTATGAATAGTTAGAAAAATCATAATAAAACATTCACATATACCAATATTTCAATACTTTAACTTACTTTTGGTTAAAATATTATACATTCACCTGACTTTTGTTAACGTATTACAATATCTTACTTACATTAGTATTTTAAATGTACATTTTTCATACATTATCATAAGATACAAAACTATTAAAAATTCATAAATTATAAAACTTTTTTTAAAATTATCATGTATTTTCTTAAAATAAACAAATGTGGATAAGTATTTTTTATGTAAAAATAATAGTTTAAGAGTAAATTTATAATTTGTTATTTATGATGTACGTTTTATCAACTTTTATGAATAGTTAGAAAAATCATAATAAAACATTCACATATACCAATATTTCAATACTTTAACTTACTTTTGGTTAAAATATTATACATTCACCTGACTTTTGTTAACGTATTACAATATCTTACTTACATTAGTATTTTAAATGTACATTTTTCATACATTATCATAAGATACAAAACTATTAAAAATTCATAAATTATAAAACTTTTTTTAAAATTATCATGTATTTTCTTAAAATAAACAAATGTGGATAAGTATTTTTTATGTAAAAATAATAGTTTAAGAGTAAATTTATAATTTGTTATTTATGATGTACGTTTTATCAACTTTTATGAATAGTTAGAAAAATCATAATAAAACATTCACATATACCAATATTTCAATACTTTAACTTACTTTTGGTTAAAATATTATACATTCACCTGACTTTTGTTAACGTATTACAATATCTTACTTACATTAGTATTTTAAATGTACATTTTTCATACATTATCATAAGATACAAAACTATTAAAAATTCATAAATTATAAAACTTTTTTTAAAATTATCATGTATTTTCCTAAAATAAACAAATGTGGATAAGTATTTTTTATGTAAAAATAATAGTTTAAGAGTAAATTTATAATTTGTTATTTATGATGTACGTTTTATCAACTTTTATGAATAGTTAGAAAAATCATAATAAAACATTCACATATACCAATATTTCAATACTTTAACTTACTTTTGGTTAAAATATTATACATTCACCTGACTTTTGTTAACGTATTACAATATCTTACTTACATTAGTATTTTAAATGTACATTTTTCATACATTATCATAAGATACAAAACTATTAAAAATTCATAAATTATAAAACTTTTTTTAAAATTATCATGTATTTTCTTAAAATAAACAAATGTGGATAAGTATTTTTTATGTAAAAATAATAGTTTAAGAGTAAATTTATAATTTGTTATTTATGATGTACGTTTTATCAACTTTTATGAATAGTTAGAAAAATCATAATAAAACATTCACATATACCAATATTTCAATACTTTAACTTACTTTTGGTTAAAATATTATACATTCACCTGACTTTTGTTAACGTATTACAATATCTTACTTACATTAGTATTTTAAATGTACATTTTTCATACATTATCATAAGATACAAAACTATTAAAAATTCATAAATTATAAAACTTTTTTTAAAATTATCATGTATTTTCTTAAAATAAACAAATGTGGATAAGTATTTTTTATGTAAAAATAATAGTTTAAGAGTAAATTTATAATTTGTTATTTATGATGTACGTTTTATCAACTTTTATGAATAGTTAGAAAAATCATAATAAAACATTCACATATACCAATATTTCAATACTTTAACTTACTTTTGGTTAAAATATTATACATTCACCTGACTTTTGTTAACGTATTACAATATCTTACTTACATTAGTATTTTAAATGTACATTTTTCATACATTATCATAAGATACAAAACTATTAAAAATTCATAAATTATAAAACTTTTTTTAAAATTATCATGTATTTTCTTAAAATAAACAAATGTGGATAAGTATTTTTTATGTAAAAATAATAGTTTAAGAGTAAATTTATAATTTGTTATTTATGATGTACGTTTTATCAACTTTTATGAATAGTTAGAAAAATCATAATAAAACATTCACATATACCAATATTTCAATACTTTAACTTACTTTTGGTTAAAATATTATACATTCACCTGACTTTTGTTAACGTATTACAATATCTTACTTACATTAGTATTTTAAATGTACATTTTTCATACATTATCATAAGATACAAAACTATTAAAAATTCATAAATTATAAAACTTTTTTTAAAATTATCATGTATTTTCTTAAAATAAACAAATGTGGATAAGTATTTTTTATGTAAAAATAATAGTTTAAGAGTAAATTTATAATTTGTTATTTATGATGTACGTTTTATCAACTTTTATGAATAGTTAGAAAAATCATAATAAAACATTCACATATACCAATATTTCAATACTTTACTTACTTTTGGTTAAAATATTATACATTCACCTGACTTTTGTTAACGTATTACAATATCTTACTTACATTAGTATTTTAAATGTACATTTTTCATACATTATCATAAGATACAAAACTATTAAAAATTCATAAATTATAAAACTTTTTTTAAAATTATCATGTATTTTCTTAAAATAAACAAATGTGGATAAGTATTTTTTATGTAAAAATAATAGTTTAAGAGTAAATTTATAATTTGTTATTTATGATGTACGTTTTATCAACTTTTATGAATAGTTAGAAAAATCATAATAAAACATTCACATATACCAATATTTCAATACTTTAACTTACTTTTGGTTAAAATATTATACATTCACCTGACTTTTGTTAACGTATTACAATATCTTACTTACATTAGTATTTTAAATGTACATTTTTCATACATTATCATAAGATACAAAACTATTAAAAATTCATAAATTATAAAACTTTTTTTAAAATTATCATGTATTTTCTTAAAATAAACAAATGTGGATAAGTATTTTTTATGTAAAAATAATAGTTTAAGAGTAAATTTATAATTTGTTATTTATGATGTACGTTTTATCAACTTTTATGAATAGTTAGAAAAATCATAATAAAACATTCACATATACCAATATTTCAATACTTTAACTTACTTTTGGTTAAAATATTATACATTCACCTGACTTTTGTTAACGTATTACAATATCTTACTTACATTAGTATTTTAAATGTACATTTTTCATACATTATCATAAGATACAAAACTATTAAAAATTCATAAATTATAAAACTTTTTTTAAAATTATCATGTATTTTCTTAAAATAAACAAATGTGGATAAGTATTTTTTATGTAAAAATAATAGTTTAAGAGTAAATTTATAATTTGTTATTTATGATGTACGTTTTATCAACTTTTATGAATAGTTAGAAAAATCATAATAAAACATTCACATATACCAATATTTCAATACTTTAACTTACTTTTGGTTAAAATATTATACATTCACCTGACTTTTGTTAACGTATTACAATATCTTACTTACATTAGTATTTTAAATGTACATTTTTCATACATTATCATAAGATACAAAACTATTAAAAATTCATAAATTATAAAACTTTTTTTTAAAATTATCATGTATTTTCTTAAAATAAACAAATGTGGATAAGTATTTTTTATGTAAAAATAATAGTTTAAGAGTAAATTTATAATTTGTTATTTATGATGTACGTTTTATCAACTTTTATGAATAGTTAGAAAAATCATAATAAAACATTCACATATACCAATATTTCAATACTTTAACTTACTTTTGGTTAAAATATTATACATTCACCTGACTTTTGTTAACGTATTACAATATCTTACTTACATTAGTATTTTAAATGTACATTTTTCATACATTATCATAAGATACAAAACTATTAAAAATTCATAAATTATAAAACTTTTTTTAAAATTATCATGTATTTTCTTAAAATAAACAAATGTGGATAAGTATTTTTTATGTAAAAATAATAGTTTAAGAGTAAATTTATAATTTGTTATTTATGATGTACGTTTTATCAACTTTTATGAATAGTTAGAAAAATCATAATAAAACATTCACATATACCAATATTTCAATACTTTAACTTACTTTTGGTTAAAATATTATACATTCACCTGACTTTTGTTAACGTATTACAATATCTTACTTACATTAGTATTTTAAATGTACATTTTTCATACATTATCATAAGATACAAAACTATTAAAAATTCATAAATTATAAAACTTTTTTTAAAATTATCATGTATTTTCTTAAAATAAACAAATGTGGATAAGTATTTTTTATGTAAAAATAATAGTTTAAGAGTAAATTTATAATTTGTTATTTATGATGTACGTTTTATCAACTTTTATGAATAGTTAGAAAAATCATAATAAAACATTCACATATACCAATATTTCAATACTTTAACTTACTTTTGGTTAAAATATTATACATTCACCTGACTTTTGTTAACGTATTACAATATCTTACTTACATTAGTATTTTAAATGTACATTTTTCATACATTATCATAAGATACAAAACTATTAAAAATTCATAAATTATAAAACTTTTTTTAAAATTATCATGTATTTTCTTAAAATAAACAAATGTGGATAAGTATTTTTTATGTAAAAATAATAGTTTAAGAGTAAATTTATAATTTGTTATTTATGATGTACGTTTTATCAACTTTTATGAATAGTTAGAAAAATCATAATAAAACATTCACATATACCAATATTTCAATACTTTAACTTACTTTTGGTTAAAATATTATACATTCACCTGACTTTTGTTAACGTATTACAATATCTTACTTACATTAGTATTTTAAATGTACATTTTTCATACATTATCATAAGATACAAAACTATTAAAAATTCATAAATTATAAAACTTTTTTTAAAATTATCATGTATTTTCTTAAAATAAACAAATGTGGATAAGTATTTTTTATGTAAAAATAATAGTTTAAGAGTAAATTTATAATTTGTTATTTATGATGTACGTTTTATCAACTTTTATGAATAGTTAGAAAAATCATAATAAAACATTCACATATACCAATATTTCAATACTTTAACTTACTTTTGGTTAAAATATTATACATTCACCTGACTTTTGTTAACGTATTACAATATCTTACTTACATTAGTATTTTAAATGTACATTTTTCATACATTATCATAAGATACAAAACTATTAAAAATTCATAAATTATAAAACTTTTTTTAAAATTATCATGTATTTTCTTAAAATAAACAAATGTGGATAAGTATTTTTTATGTAAAAATAATAGTTTAAGAGTAAATTTATAATTTGTTATTTATGATGTACGTTTTATCAACTTTTATGAATAGTTAGAAAAATCATAATAAAACATTCACATATACCAATATTTCAATACTTTAACTTACTTTTGGTTAAAATATTATACATTCACCTGACTTTTGTTAAATTATTACAATATCTTACTTCCATTAGTATTTTAAATCTACATTTTTCATACATTATCATAAGATAAAAAGACATTTCAATACTTTATATTTCATTACTGTATACATACAATGTACAGTATACATACAATATCATATAAAAAACCTTTCTAAATATGTAAGAAAAATAAAAATCAATATTTGTATTTTAACTACATATGTATATATTCATACATACTACATATATATATATATATATATTCAGTAAGATGTGTTAGGGTGGCACCCTTCTTTAAATAATAATACATATACATAATAACATACCACATATATCATATATATATATGTTTAGTAACATGTATGTGTTTGTGATGTTTCCCTCTTTTTTATAAACCAGAATATATTAAATGATAGGAAACATAAAAAGTTTTACATATATGTATTCAGTAAGATGTGTTAGGGTGGCACCCTTCTTTAAATAATAATACATATACATAATAACATACCACATATATCATATATATATGTTTAGTAACATGTATGTGTTTGTGATGTTTCCCTCTTTTTTATAAACCAGAATATATTAAATGATAGGAAACATAAAAAGTTTTACATATATATATTCAGTAAGATGTGTTAGGGTGGCACCCTTCTTTAAATAATAATACATATACATAATAACATACCACATATATCATATATATATGTTTAGTAACACGTATGTGTTTGTGATGTTTCCCCCTTTTTTATAAACCAGAATATATTAAATGATAGGAAACATAAAAAGTTTAGTGTACGATAAACCGTCGTGAAGTTAAAGCACATAATATGTGTTGTTATATGCACTTAAACATTGTTTTTTGTGAACTTGTTTTTATTATTTTTTTCAATTATTCTTACAAGTGGTTACAACCATTATTAATTTTAAAAAAATTTGTAATTTTTTCCAAAACTATAAATTTTATATATAATAAAAGTGAACGAATTGTGTTACTTTTAACAAAATACATGTAAATGCGAACTTGTTTCTATTTTTTTAAACTATTACTTAAAAAGTGGTTTTAATATATATTAATTTTACAAAAATTGAAATTTTCTTCAAAATTATAAATTTTACATATAAAAATGTGAACGATTTGTGTTTGTGAAGTTTGTGGCGTTTGTGACTACTTTTTGTATGTGACCGTAATTGTTTAATTACAAAGTTTAAGTGCATATACCTTCATATATTATGTGCTTTTATTTCACAATGCTATTTTATATATTATAATGTACACTCATTTTACAAAAATTGAAATTTTCTTCAAATATATAAATTTTTAATATAAAACAGTAATAGATTTATCTTAACAAAATACATCAGTTTCAATTATCAATTTGTATCATTTACAAATAACAAGTAAGTAAAATTTTTTTCATTAACAAAACTATGATTAAGATTTTCTTTTATTATATATTTGTTTTTTATTTCTATTAGATATGAGAAATTATAAACGTAAAACTGAAAGAGGTTTTATATCTATCGAAACATTTAATGATGCCGCAAAAACAATAATTTCTGGAAACCGAAGTATCAATGCTGCTTCAAAGGAATTTAATATTAAACGTACGACACTATCACGTTATATAATTAAGTTAAAAGCATATAAAAATAAGGAAACGCAAGATTTACCGACAATTGGTTATAAAAAACCTAGACAAGTATTTTCTAAGGACCAGGAAATTGCATTAAAAGATTATTTACTACAAATGGCTTCGATATTTTATGGATTGACTCCGAAAAATGTTCGCCAGCTTGCTTATGAGTGTGCTGAAAAATTTAATATTAAAATGCCTGAAATATGGAAAATTAATAAAATAGCTGGCAAAGAGTGGCTTACTAGTTTTCTAAAAAGGAATCGAGAATTATCAATTAGAAAACCAGAAGCAACAAGTATCGGACGAGCGACATCATTCAATGTTCAAAATGTAAAACCATTTTTCACAAAATTAGCTGAAGTTAAGAATAAATATCAATTTACCGCATCAAATATTTATAATGTTGATGAAACCTCAATTAGTACTGTATTAAAACCTCCTAAAATAATTGCTGCCAAAGGTAAAAAAAATGTTGGCTCCATAACTTCTGCTGAACGGGGCACTAATGTCACACTAATATGTGCTGTTTCTGCAAACGGAAATACAGTGCCTCCTATGTTCGTATTTCCACGAAAAAAATATAAAAATCATTTTATTAATAATGGACCAAAAGGTTCTATTGGTGCAGGAAATTCTAGCGGTTGGGTAACAAATGAAGAATTTTTTATGTACATGCAGCATTTCATCGCACACGTTAAACCATCTATTAATAATCCAGTATTACTCTTATTAGATAATCATTCCTCACATTTACATGTACCAACCTTAAACTTAGCGAAAGATAATGGGATCGTAATGTTATCCTTTCCACCACATTGTAGCCATAAATTACAACCACTTGATGTGGCTGTGTATGGACCATTTAAGAAATATGCTTCAACTGCACAAGATTTATGGTTAAGAAATAATCCAGGTGAAAAAATAACAATATATGATATCCCAAAAATAGTAGCAGATTCATTACCATTAGCTACAACTAATACAAATATCATAAAAGGATTTAAAAAGACTGGAATATTTCCATATAATGAAAATATTTTTACTCAAGATGATTTCGCTCCGTCATTCGTAACTGATCCCCCAGAATCGCAAATTTTAACATCATCACCTACAATATTTTCTCCAGAAATAGTTCGACCGTACCCAAGGGCTGCAACAAAAGAACAGGGTCAAACCAAGAGGAAAAGAAAATCTAGTGTTTTAACCGATTCAATAGAAATAAAAACATTAGAGAAAGAACAAAATATAAAAAAAAAGTGTAAAAAAGTTACTAAAAAAATTAATATTTGTATTAATAGTAATTGCTTAATATTATTACCAAGGATTTCTTGCTTAATATGCAATGAACTATTTTCAAAGTGTAGCCTCAAAGAAACGTGGATTGAATGTCAGTTGTGCAAAAATTGGGCGCATATTAATTGCGTACCTAATACTAGTGATACATATATATGTATTAATTGTGATAATATTTCCATATAAATATTTCCAAAAAAGTTATTTATAAATGATACAAATTTCTTTAATATGGTTAATTGGATAAGGGTAACTTATTTAAGTCACCCTTATCCAAATAACCGTAATTTTGTCATATCTTTTGTGTGGTGTAATTTTTATATGTTCAACTTACCTCTGTAATGTCGTTAATTGGATAAGACTGATTTATTTAAGTGTGGTAATTTGACCATATCTTTTGTGTGGGGTAATTTTTACATGTTCAACTTACCTCTGTACCCAACTAACCCCGGTCTACCCTAACTTATTTAAGTCACCCTTATCCAAATAACCGTAATTTTGTCATATCTTTTGTGTGGTGTAATTTTTATATGTTCAACTTACCTCTGTAATGTCGTTAATTGGATAAGACTGATTTATTTAAGTGTGGTAATTTGACCATATCTTTTGTGTGGGGTAATTTTTACATGTTCAACTTACCTCTGTACCCAACTAACCCCGGTCTACCCTAACTTATTTAAGTCACCCTTATCCAAATAACCGTAATTTTGTCATATCTTTTGTGTGGTGTAATTTTTATATGTTCAACTTACCTCTGTAATGTCGTTAATTGGATAAGACTGATTTATTTAAGTGTGGTAATTTGACCATATCTTTTGTGTGGGGTAATTTTTACATGTTCAACTTACCTCTGTACCCAACTAACCCCGGTCTACCCTAACTTATTTAAGTCACCCTTATCCAAATAACCGTAATTTTGTCATATCTTTTGTGTGGTGTAATTTTTATATGTTCAACTTACCTCTGTAATGTCGTTAATTGGATAAGACTGATTTATTTAAGTGTGGTAATTTGACCATATCTTTTGTGTGGGGTAATTTTTACATGTTCAACTTACCTCTGTACCCAACTAACCCCGGTCTACCCTAACTTATTTAAGTCACCCTTATCCAAATAACCGTAATTTTGTCATATCTTTTGTGTGGTGTAATTTTTATATGTTCAACTTACCTCTGTAATGTCGTTAATTGGATAAGACTGATTTATTTAAGTGTGGTAATTTCACCATATCTTTTGTGTGGGGTAATTTTTACATGTTCAACTTACCTCTGTACCCAACTAACCCCGGTCTACCCTAACTTATTTAAGTCACCCTTATCCAAATAACCGTAATTTTGTCATATCTTTTGTGTGGTGTAATTTTTATATGTTCAACTTACCTCTGTAATGTCGTTAATTGGATAAAACTGATTTATTTAAGTGTGGTAATTTGACCATATCTTTTGTGTGGGGTAATTTTTACATGTTCAACTTACCTCTGTACCCAACTAACCCCGGTCTACCCTTAATAGTAAAAATTTTTTAATACCAATAATCTTAAATTTTAAAAAAAATTACATCATCTTGTCTAATAAATAAAAAATTTGTTTCAAGGGTAGACCGGGGTCATTTGGGCAATGAAATGTGTACGAGGTAATTTGAGCAACGATAAATATAAATATAAAAACTTAAATATATATTATAAATAAAAATTGTATACGGTAGACCGGGGTTATTTGGGCAATGAAATTTGTACGAGGTAATTTGAGCAACGATAAATATAAATATAAAAACTTAAATATATATTATAAATAAAAATTGAATAATAAAATTTTTTAATTATGTAGATATTATTTTCAAAATAAAAATTATAAAATTAAAAATAATGTTTTATTATATATTATTTACCCTTTATTCACTAACAAATATATTAAGAAATATAAAGTATTATTTTTATATTATTATACAACATTTAAAACTTCTGAATATAAAGAATATATTGTATGGATAATTAATAGGATAAATTGGATGTGGAAAGTATATTTAGAGGTAAATATAAAATAAAAAAAAAGCTTTTAAGTACAGTAATAAAAAATATTTATTAATAAATGAAATTAGAATTATACATTATTATTACTGGTATTACTTATAAAACTATATATTTTTACAAATATCGTATCCACAATCAGACAACGATCATACCATGTTGAAAACACCGGTTCTCGTTCGATCACCGAAGTTAAGCAACATCGGGCATGGTAAGTACTTTCATGGGTGACCAGTTATGGAACGCCATGTGTTGTTGTCAATAGTTTTCCTTTTTTTATCATCTATAAATAATAGATAAAATTAGCTAACAGGTTAAATTGGTAACACTTATTGTTAAAAACATTAATCTACATAAAATAAAAGTTAATAGGTTAAATTGGTAACACTTATTGTTAAAAACATTAATCTACATAAAATAAAAGTTAATAGGTTAAATTGGTAACACTTATTGTTAAAAACATTAATCTACATAAAATAAAAGTTAATAGGTTAAATTGGTAACACTTATTGTTAAAAACATTAATCTACATAAAATAAAAGTTAATAGGTTAAATTGGTAACACTTATT
>JAPWDM010000005.1:55630953-55688453 GCA_035578155.1 Brachynemurus nebulosus | reverse complement strand
TACCATGGGTGAAACCATGCTGTCCTGGGTTCATTGGGTATTGAATGGCCCGTGCTAGTCGCTCCACCATCAGTCGTTCCAGTATTTTCGCAAAGGTCGAAAGGAGGCAGATCGGTCGGTACGATCTTGGTGCTGCCTTATCCTTATCTGGTGACTTCAATAGGAAGACGACCCTAGCCTCTTTCCAGATCTCAGGGAAGGTACCCGTCTGTAGACAGCTGTCGAAGAGTGCTTTTATGTGTGCCGGTGCCGACCTCCACACCACGCGCAACATTTCCGAGGAAACACCATCCAGACCCGCCGCTCGGTTTCTCCCGGTTCGCACAACAGCGTAGTGTATTTCTTCAAAATCGAATTCTTCTGCGGTAACAACGGTAGGGGCTCTGGGTATGGCGATGTTCGCCCGAGGAAAGAATTCATCAAGAAGGACGCCCGCACTCTCCTCCCAAGTACTCGTATAGCCGGCCGGTGTCCTGAGAGATGTCACACCAGTGCTTCCAACTCCCCGACAGAGACGGTAAACCGGACCCCATGGATCCCTGTTACCGGTTTCCATAACATACTTGTGCCAGTTTTCTTCTTTGGCTTTACGCATTTCGTGTTTATATTCGGTCTTCAGAGATGCATAATTGTTTCTTTCTGCATTATATGCTTCTACTGAGATGCTGCCGCGTAGGTATTTTCTTCGCGCCTGTTGTGTGCGTCTCCTGGCCTTATTAACCCGGTAACGAAGACTAGTCAGTTCCCTATTCCACCAACGAATCCCACGGTTATGGTGTCTTAGGGTATCAGCACCTATAGCACTAGCTGCGTCCTTTATGATGGTGTACAAGGTTGTAATTTTTTCGGTCAGTGACATATGAAGCCAGTCGCCGAAGTCTATGTTCTGAAAGTGTGATATGAAAGAGTGTTCAAATTCCGTTAGCTTATGTATCGGGATGAGGGGACCATTCGTCTTAACAGGGTGGGCTCGATTAGTGTTCGACTTAATATGGATAGTATTATGATCGCTGATACTCCAGTCCGGAATTATTTTCCATTCCCATCCGATCCTATGCATTAGTCTGTTGCATAAGGTGACGTCAATGTCGCTATCACCCCTCGGGCCACTGAAGGTATAAAAGTCCGAAGGCTCGTTCAGGACCAGCAGTTCATTTTCCAGAGCCCATTCGGCTAAATTATCCCCGCGTATGTCGTTCTCTCTGGAGGTTCCAAGATTTTTGCTAAACCATAGTCCCGAACAAGCATTCGCGTCGACACCAATTAGGAGAGGTCTATGTCCAACTCGCCGTACGACCCGGTCCAAGTATCGTATGTCCAGGGTGATGTCATCACCTGGCCTGCAGTATGCCGATACGATGTAAAAGTCCTGTTGCCCATCGTTAACCCATACACAGATTCCATAGTCGGAGATGCAGTCGGTGATAGCTATTACGTCTAAATTTTGATCGTCGATTATGATGGCGGCTCTCACTCCCGTGGCACCGCTCGAGAACACTCGCATATCATTTGGTAACCCTAGAATTTGTCCATTTCTTGCGTATGGTTCTTGAATGATGGCATATTTGATTCGCCATCTCCGCATTGTGTTCCCGAGTTCACACATCACCGCATACGAACGTTGGCAGTTAAGCTGTATAAGATCCATGATTATTCATATCTGCCCCGGACCCTTTCCCACATTCTGTTGAACTCGGGACAACTTCTGTCGAACACACCATGTTTATCATCCAGACCCTTGGTTTTGCAGACGGGACAACGAACTTCGTTTTTACAGTCTGGGGCCAGATGGCCGGTCTGTCCACATCTTTTGCACAGTCGCTCCCTTTTACAATCGCTGGTAAGGTGATCGAATCCATAACAACGGAGACAACGGCTCATGTTTCTGTCTTCTCTGACCCGATATGACCCCCAGCCAAGATATATTCTCTCATATGACAGTAGTCGTTCCTTTATTGGTGCTGGTAATTCAATCACTACCGTTCCGTGCGGGTTATCCCGACCCAATCTCGTTATAAGCTTTAAGCACTTTCTAGCTTCTTCCTCGTCCATACATGACTCCAGATTCTTTTTATGTAGATCCCTCATTAGGTTCTCATCTGTCATGTCGTTCGGAACACGAAAAATTACAACTCGGGGGTCATTCCTCTTAGGCAGCTCGACTTTCAATCCCTTGCTGGTAAAATCGTATTGTTGTATACGTTCCCTTTCTTGTTCCGTTATAGTTTCCACCACGATCCCCGTTCTCCCAGATTTTACAGATTGCACCCGTATGTCCGCAAGTTCTTTGCTCACCTCCTTCATGAGTCTATCACGAATGGCTTCCTTATCCACTTTGTCATCCATTGCTTTTACCACCACAGCGTAGGATTTTTTAGGTTTGGGGAGCTCGGGAAATTGCGTATTTGTTCCACCCAGTTCTCTTGATGTCATTGCACCAGTGCCTCCGTTCAAGCCGGTACATGTCGGGTCCATGTCTGTGGATGTAACACCTCCAGTTACCTTTCCTATTTTATCAAGTAGTCTCTCGTTTGTTTCTCTTAACATGTCTATCTGACCTTGTAGTTTGCCCACTTCGCTGGCCCGTTCACACAGTACCTCACTCAGCATATGTTCGACATCCGAAAAACATTGCATTATAAACTCGCCGTGCACTTTCTGAATTTTATTCGTGTCAGTAAGTACAAACTTCCGTAATTTGGTGAGTAGATAGGGACAGAGAGAATCTCGTTAATCCATTCATGCGCGTCACTAATTAGATGACGAGGCATTTGGCTACCTTAAGAGAGTCATAGTTACTCCCGCCGTTTACCCGCGCTTGCTTGAATTTCTTCACGTTGACATTCAGAGCACTGGGCAGAAATCACATTGCGTCAACACCCGTTGGGGCCATCGCAATGCTTTGTTTTAATTAGACAGTCGGATTCTCCTAGTCCGTGCCAGTTCTGAGTTAACCGTTAAATGGCGGCCGAAGAGAACATTTACGCATATATATTTTTCATTTTAATATAATATAATTAAATAAATAAAAATATAAATATAAAAATTATATGATATATATGTTGAGTAAAGTCTCGCAGCAAGAAAGTTCCGTAGGTGGCCAAGGCACGGGACCGAGTTCGGATCCACAAAAACATATACCCAAAACTAATTCATTAATAGCATACAAGTAAATAATAATTTAAAAAATTTTCAATAATTACATAGATATGTAAAGTATTTTTCGAACAAATGAAAAAACTTTTAATGAAATTATTATAAATAAATCATATTTAGTTTTATTATATAAATAATACAGCCTTTGTATATAAAAACTTTAGCCATCATTTTACATAAATGATTATTATCAAATATATATTAAATCCCCAAATATTCATTTATTATACACATAATAACTAATTACTTAGAAAATTATGTAATTTATAAATTATTCTTATGGAGTACATATTAATAAAATAACAAAAATAAAAAATCAGATTTTTATATATCAGTACTGTACCATACAATAATTAAATATAATTACAAATAAAATCGATTTTTCCAATAATTGTTCTATATAATACATAAATACACACATTATAATTATTTATTATTTTAATAAATAAAATTTACAAAACATATGTATAACATTTAGTAGGTAATATGGTATCACCTCACCCAGGCCCGGCACGTTAGCCATAACCTACATCCCAATCAAGCCCGACACGCCCCGGTCCTCAGAGCCAATCCTTATCCCGAAGTTACGGATCTAATTTGCCGACTTCCCTTACCTACATTATTCTATCGACTAGAGGCTCTTCACCTTGGAGACCTGCTGCGGATATGGGTACGAACCGGCGCGACACCTCCACGTGGCCCTCACCTGGATTTTCAAGGTCCGAGGGAATGATCCAGACACCGCCGCAACTGCGGTGCTCTTCGCGTTCCAAACCCTATCGCCCTGCTAGAGGATTCCAGGGAACTCGAACGCTCATGCAGAAAAGAAAACTCTTCCTGGATCTTCCGACGGCGTCTCCAGGCCTCTTTGGGTTACCCCGACGAACACTCATATACACATATATAATGTGAATGAGGGCCCGACTTATATACGGTTCCGCTGCCGGGTACCGGAATAGGAACCGGTTTCCCTTTCGCCCAATGGATGTAATTATTTATTATTTATTTATTTATTTTATAAAATTTTATTATTTTAAATAATAATTATTTATAAAAATAATTATATAATTTATTAAAACACATCAACATTAACATCGGTTTTCACCTAGGGCTTAGGATCGACTGACTCGTGTGCAACGGCTGTTCACACGAAACCCTTCTCCACGTCAGTCCTCCAGGGCCTCGCTGGAGTATTTGCTACTACCACCAAGATCTGCACCGATGGCGGCTCCAGACAGCCTCACGGCCAATCCTTCCGCGCACACCATCGCGACCCTCCTACTCGTCAAGTTTTCATGATATTTAAAAATTTTTATAAAAATAATAAATATCTATAATAACAATTGACGATAGAGTATAAGCACGACGCTTCAGCGCCATCCATTTTCAGGGCTAGTTGCTTCGGCAGGTGAGTTGTTACACACTCCTTAGCGGATTCCGACTTCCATGGCCACCGTCCTGCTGTCTTAAGCAACCAACGCCTTTCATGGTATCCCATAAGCGTCGATTTTGGCGCTTTAACTCTATGTTTGGTTCATCCCACAGCGCCAGTTCTGCTTACCAAAAGTGGCCCACTTGGCATTCTGATCCATAAATATTATCTTAATTAAAAATATTATTCTCATAGCTTCACATATATATAAAATTAAAAATAAAATCAATATATGATTTTAAGCAAGCTAGAGATCTCACCCATTTAAAGTTTGAGAATAGGTTGAGGTCGTTTCGGCCCCAAGGCCTCTAATCATTCGCTTTACCGGATGAGACTCGTTGAATGATGAACGCCAGCTATCCTGAGGGAAACTTCGGAGGGAACCAGCTACTAGATGGTTCGATTAGTCTTTCGCCCCTATACCCAGTTCCGACGATCGATTTGCACGTCAGAATCGCTACGGACCTCCATCAGGGTTTCCCCTGACTTCGTCCTGACCAGGCATAGTTCACCATCTTTCGGGTCCCAGCGTGTACGCTCTAGGTGCACCTTTATTCATAATAAAAATTATAAAAAAATTATAAGAATAATATAAGATGCCCTGGGAGTGCGATATTTAATACATAATAAAAATATATCCTCCCTCAAATTTATAATAAAAAAAATAAAAATCTTTTTTAAAAAAATTATTTTACTTTCATTTCGCCTTTGGGTTTCATAAAATTTATTAATATTTCGATGAAAAAATATTTTATTCCCAATGACTTGCGCACATGCTAGACTCCTTGGTCCGTGTTTCAAGACGGGTCCTGAAAGTACCCAAAGCTATAGCGTCGCTGACAAAAAGATTATTGTTCAAATTAATACCTAAAAACTGACAGTAATATGGTATGATTTATTGGTATAAAAACCAAATAAAATCATTTGTTTTATTAAGAAATATAAAAAACCTAATAAAACCCATATATACTCGTTTTAGGTAATGAACGTGTAAAAAAAAAAATTTTTACACTTAATCTTATATTATGAATATTTATACCGTCAAACAATTAATTAGATAATATAGGCATATATTACACAAATAAATAAAAATTTATAATATAATATACAATGCACAAAAATATTTCATAAATCAATATTTAACGGGTCGCGACGTCCTACAAGATGAGAAGTGCATACCTCGTTATTATACACAACATATAGTAGTGCAATAATTTTATAAATTATAAATATACCATAAAAAATTATAATATATAATAATAATAAATTTTGTCACTAACAAATACAAGTTGGTTAATATACGATAAAAAGTAAATGAATCTCATCTTTCGACCTTTCGGGTTTTTCAGGTTTACCCCTGAACGGTTTTACGTACTCTTGAACTCTCTCTTCAAAGTTCTTTTCAACTTTCCCTCACGGTACTTGTTCGCTATCGGTCTCGTGGTTATATTTAGCCTTAGATGGAGTTTACCACCCACTTAGAGCTGCACTCTCAAGCAACCCGACTCTAAGGAGAGATCCACCTGTTATTCAGTATATAGTCACTACGGGCCTGGCACCCTCTCTGGGTATATGGCCCCATTCAAGATGGACTTGGACTTATTACATAAAATAACAGGTTATATAAAAAATTATGGATCCTCCCAAACACTACATTCCCCGAATGACCATTTTTATTTAGCCATGGGGTTCAGTGATGGGCTTTTCCCTGTTCGCTCGCCGCTACTAAGGGAATCCTAGTTAGTTTCTTTTCCTCCGCTTAATAATATGCTTAAATTCAGCGGGTAATCTCACCTACTCTGAGGTCGCAATTATAAATAAATAAAATAAAAATGTTTTTTTTTTCAATATTTTCTTTATAAATAAATATAAAAAAATTTTATTTTGAAAAAATAAAAACACTATTAGTAATTACTTAAACCAAAAAATTTTATCTTATGTTATTATGTTAAATTTTTAAATATTATTATTTAATATTTATATGAAAATTAATAAGAAATAAATTATTTCGTTATTTCATATTTTCATAAAATAAAAATAATTAGATATTTAAAACACATATATACATGAATAATTTTTGGTTTTCATTACTATATGTGTTTAAATTTATTTTTATATTTTTTTAGAAAATATTGTTTCATTTTTATTAAATTAAAATGATGTGATGTATTATTTGATTTTCTTATTCTTACACATTTATAATAAGTAAGATATAGAAAAATAATATTAAAAATACATACATTAAAAACATCATATAATTTAGAATGACGTATAAATTAAAAAAATATACGAACATTCATTTTATTATTTTTAAGATATATATTTTAAAAAATATATTATCTTTTATTAAAAATAATCTTTTAATATATTATTGTATACGACCCTCAGCCAGGTGTGGTCCGGGAACAGTATCCAAGGACCGCAATGTGCGTTCGAAATGTCGATGTTCATGTGTCCTGCAGTTCACAAGTTGACGCGCAATTAGCTGCGTTCTTCATCGACCCACGAGCCAAGTGATCCACCGTTCAGGGTAATCTTTATATTATTAAATTTTAAAAAATATTTATATTAAATAAAAATTTATACTTTTTTTATTATTATAAAATAATAATAATAAAAAGACTGCAATAAAAAAACAATTTTTTTGTTTGTTTTATATTGACTTACATTTGTATAAAAGAATAAATAATAATATTTAATAAAATTTTATTAGATACAGTGCTTGCTTGTTTATTTGACAAAACATTAAAAAAAAAAAAAATTTTTTTTTAAAGAAAACTCATTTATTAAATAACTATATTATAAATAAGACATATTGAAAATAACTTGTTTTGTTATTTTACGAATATGCTATTTATTTTATATAGATTCAATAAATTTTTAATATTGTTAATATAAAAAAAAAAAATTTATATATTGATATATAAAAATAAACACATTTCAAAAAAAAAAAAAAAATTAAAAAATCAAATTAACATTTGGATGTAAAACTTTATAACCAATAATATATTTAATATATTAAAAATTGGTATCCAAATACGTGTTTATTTATTACAATATTATAATTTTTATATTATAAAAATTATATATTTTATAAAGTAAGTTATAGAAAAAAAGTAAATTTTTCTTTTACTTACATAAAAATATAAGGAATTTATAAACAAAATATTTTAACAAAACATTAATATATATAAAAAATCACAAAAATCAAGTTTTGTTATATTTCGTTAATGATCCTTCCGCAGGTTCACCTACGGAAACCTTGTTACGACTTTTACTTCCTCTAAATGATCAAGTTTGGTCATCTTTCCAGCATCATCGGCAATGTCTTTTAAAAACATTGCCGCGCACCAGTCTGAAGACCTCACTAAATCATTCAATCGGTAGTAGCGACGGGCGGTGTGTACAAAGGGCAGGGACGTAATCAACGCGAGCTTATGACTCGCGCTTACTGGGAATTCCTCGTTCATGGGGAATAATTGCAAGCCCC
This sequence comes from Brachynemurus nebulosus, assembly GCA_035578155.1. NCBI lineage: Eukaryota > Metazoa > Arthropoda > Insecta > Neuroptera > Myrmeleontidae > Brachynemurus > Brachynemurus nebulosus. The sequence continues at coordinate 55,680,375 of JAPWDM010000005.1, read as the reverse complement.
AATCCCTAGCACGAAGGAGGTTCAGCGGGTTACCCGGACCTTTCGGCCAGAGGAAAACACGCTGATTCCTTCAGTGTAGCGCGCGTGCGGCCCAGAACATCTAAGGGCATCACAGACCTGTTATTGCTCAATCTCGTGCGGCTAGAAGCCGCCTGTCCCTCTAAGAAGAATTATTTGTACGCCGGCAGTAAAAACCACATCAAAAAACTGATGTCACTTTAGTTAATGTATCATGTTAAATATATCATTAATGCAGATTAAGTAATTACACATAGAAATTTATCCCCAAAGAAATAAAAAACATAAATGAATATTATCAATCATACATATTATAAATATATTAAAACAAAATATACAAATAACATTCAGTAACAATACAGCCGATGGGCCTTGAGATGCCGGTAATAAAGTACGTCTATTTAGTAGGCTAGAGTCTCGTTCGTTATCGGAATTAACCAGACAAATCGCTCCACCAACTAAGAACGGCCATGCACCACCACCCACCGAATCAAGAAAGAGCTCTCAATCTGTCAATCCTTCCGGTGTCCGGGCCTGGTGAGGTTTCCCGTGTTGAGTCAAATTAAGCCGCAGGCTCCACTCCTGGTGGTGCCCTTCCGTCAATTCCTTTAAGTTTCAGCTTTGCAACCATACTTCCCCCGGAACCCAAAAGCTTTGGTTTCCCGGAAGCTGCCCGCCAAGTCATCGGAGGAACTTTGGCGGATCGCTAGCTGGCATCGTTTATGGTTAGAACTAGGGCGGTATCTGATCGCCTTCGAACCTCTAACTTTCGTTCTTGATCAATCAAAACATTTTTGGCAAATGCTTTCGCTTCTGTCCGTCTTGCGACGATCCAAGAATTTCACCTCTAACGTCGCAATACGAATGCCCCCATCTGTCCGTATTAATCATTACCTCGGAAAAACTTCCGAAAACCAACAAAATAGAACCGAGGTCCTATTCCATTATTCCATGCACACAATATTCAGGCACTATTTAAATTTTAAAGCCTGCTTTAAGCACTCTAATTTGTTCAAAGTAAACGTACCGGCCCATCTCGACACTCAATTAAGAGCACCGCGATAGGATTATAATTGGGAGGCTGTCTCCATTATTTAAATTATAAAAAATAAATAACTTTAACACTTACGATAAATTATACTTTAATGTACATATTAGTATATAAAATTTAACTAGTATACTTTAAACTTTTCAAGCAAGTAAAAATATAAATAATAACTTACCATAAAAATAAAAATTTAAATAAAAATACAAGTATTTATAACCATATTATACAATATATAATTTATACCTCACCACCGGTAGGACGTCCCACAAAACATGCCAGTTAAACACCGCGAGCGGTGAACCGACAGTGTAGGACACAAATTCGACTACGAGCTTTTTAACCGCAACAACTTTAATATACGCTATTGGAGCTGGAATTACCGCGGCTGCTGGCACCAGACTTGCCCTCCAATGGATCCTCGTTAAAGGATTTAAAGTGTACTCATTCCGATTACGGGGCCTCGGATGAGTTCCGTATCGTTATTTTTCGTCACTACCTCCCCGTGCCGGGAGTGGGTAATTTGCGCGCCTGCTGCCTTCCTTGGATGTGGTAGCCGTTTCTCAGGCTCCCTCTCCGGAATCGAACCCTGATTCCCCGTTACCCGTTACAACCATGGTAGGCGCAGAACCTACCATCGACAGTTGATAAGGCAGACATTTGAAAGATGCGTCGCCGGTACTATAAAGACCGTGCGATCAGCTAAAAGTTATTCAGAGTCACCAAATTATTACGATGCACATATATTAAATATATATATGAAATTATAAAAAAACATAAAATATATTATAAAAATATGTTAACATCGATTGGTTTTGATCTAATAAAAGCATTCCTTCCATCTCTGGTCGGAACTCTGTTTGCATGTATTAGCTCTAGAATTACCACAGTTATCCAAGTAAATGTATGTACGATCTAAGGAACCATAACTGATATAATGAGCCTTTCGCGGTTTCACCTTAATATGGCTTGTACTGAGACATGCATGGCTTAATCTTTGAGACAAGCATATGACTACTGGCAGGATCAACCAGGGAACTGTATGTTCCAACTTAATAAAATTATTCCAATTTAAAAAAAAAAGAAATATTTTAAAAAGTTTTTCATTTATTAATCAGTATGAAATTTCTTCATAAACTGATATAAACATATAAAAATTATAACAAAAATTGAAATAAAAATAAATTTATTTCTTTTGTTACTTTTTATATAAAAAATATTTTCTAAAATTTTTAATATTTAAAAAAATAAAAAAAATTCTTTTTTGAAAATATTCATATTTGAATAAAAACTATTACCATATATTTTAAGTAATATAGTTTTATTGAAATAATTCAAACATTTGCTCATAACTCTTCGCTAGATTGTATGCGACAATTTTTAAATATATAAAATATATATTTATTTAACGTTCGAATAACACACTTCATTCGCGCTTGGTATGTAGTGAGTTTCTGCATTATAAATTTATTAAAAAATTTATTTTATAAAATTGTTTGTCCACATAAGAGCCTAAGGCTTAACACCTATAGCCCATGGACTTGCTTTGACATAATATAGGATAATATTAAAAAATTATAAAAATTATATATAAATGGTTTTGGGTTAATAAAAATATATGTGAATTATTAATAAAAATCATAAAAATTTTTAATAAATAAAAACACATATTTTTTTTAATACCAAAACACTTACTTTATATATTTTCATAATTTTTCGATGAAGTACCTTTACGATGTTACTGTAGTAAATAAAAATTATTTGAAAATATCAACTTAACAAAAAATAATATTTTCAAAAGAACAGAACTTAGTCAAAATAAAACTATTAATGTAATGGTCTTACACACATACATAATAGCTATATATACTTTGACCGAACCGTTCATAATGTTTAAGTCAACTACACACATCGATATTTAAAAAGGTACCATCATCATATATAAGTTTTGGATTTTGCAGCGTGGTAAATTTTACTTTTTTTTTATATTTTTTTGTTTTAATTTGTTATAAAAATGATAAAAACTATAAAATATATAATTATTAATGAAGTTTTTTAAAGTTTATATTAAAATATAAGAATTTTTTTTAAAATTTTTCATTTTTTTTTCATTTTTTTTTGATTTTTATATAGACACATAAAACATAGTACAGTAACAACACACATCGTAAGACGATGTTTGTACTCAATATAAGTCAGATGACTGCAACAACATCGCTTACATACAAAATCAATGTATATTTGAACTTAGAAAAAATTTTTACATATTAATAGTAAATGATACAAAATTTTTAAGAATTCATAAATTATAAAACTTTTTTTAAAATTATCATGTATTTTCTTAAAATAAACAAATGTGGATAAGTATTTTTTATGTAAAAATAATAGTTTAAGAGTAAATTTATAATTTGTTATTTATGATGTACGTTTTATCAACTTTTATGAATAGTTAGAAAAATCATAATAAAACATTCACATATACCAATATTTCAATACTTTAACTTACTTTTGGTTAAAATATTATACATTCACCTGACTTTTGTTAACGTATTACAATATCTTACTTACATTAGTATTTTAAATGTACATTTTTCATACATTATCATAAGATACAAAACTATTAAAAATTCATAAATTATAAAACTTTTTTTAAAATTATCATGTATTTTCTTAAAATAAACAAATGTGGATAAGTATTTTTTATGTAAAAATAATAGTTTAAGAGTAAATTTATAATTTGTTATTTATGATGTACGTTTTATCAACTTTTATGAATAGTTAGAAAAATCATAATAAAACATTCACATATACCAATATTTCAATACTTTAACTTACTTTTGGTTAAAATATTATACATTCACCTGACTTTTGTTAACGTATTACAATATCTTACTTACATTAGTATTTTAAATGTACATTTTTCATACATTATCATAAGATACAAAACTATTAAAAATTCATAAATTATAAAACTTTTTTTAAAATTATCATGTATTTTCTTAAAATAAACAAATGTGGATAAGTATTTTTTATGTAAAAATAATAGTTTAAGAGTAAATTTATAATTTGTTATTTATGATGTACGTTTTATCAACTTTTATGAATAGTTAGAAAAATCATAATAAAACATTCACATATACCAATATTTCAATACTTTAACTTACTTTTGGTTAAAATATTATACATTCACCTGACTTTTGTTAACGTATTACAATATCTTACTTACATTAGTATTTTAAATGTATATTTTTCATACATTATCATAAGATACAAAACTATTAAAAATTCATAAATTATAAAACTTTTTTTAAAATTATCATGTATTTTCTTAAAATAAACAAATGTGGATAAGTATTTTTTATGTAAAAATAATAGTTTAAGAGTAAATTTATAATTTGTTATTTATGATGTACGTTTTATCAACTTTTATGAATAGTTAGAAAAATCATAATAAAACATTCACATATACCAATATTTCAATACTTTAACTTACTTTTGGTTAAAATATTATACATTCACCTGACTTTTGTTAACGTATTACAATATCTTACTTACATTAGTATTTTAAATGTACATTTTTCATACATTATCATAAGATACAAAACTATTAAAAATTCATAAATTATAAAACTTTTTTTAAAATTATCATGTATTTTCTTAAAATAAACAAATGTGGATAAGTATTTTTTATGTAAAAATAATAGTTTAAGAGTAAATTTATAATTTGTTATTTATGATGTACGTTTTATCAACTTTTATGAATAGTTAGAAAAATCATAATAAAACATTCACATATACCAATATTTCAATACTTTAACTTACTTTTGGTTAAAATATTATACATTCACCTGACTTTTGTTAACGTATTACAATATCTTACTTACATTAGTATTTTAAATGTACATTTTTCATACATTATCATAAGATACAAAACTATTAAAAATTCATAAATTATAAAACTTTTTTTAAAATTATCATGTATTTTCTTAAAATAAACAAATGTGGATAAGTATTTTTTATGTAAAAATAATAGTTTAAGAGTAAATTTATAATTTGTTATTTATGATGTACGTTTTATCAACTTTTATGAATAGTTAGAAAAATCATAATAAAACATTCACATATACCAATATTTCAATACTTTAACTTACTTTTGGTTAAAATATTATACATTCACCTGACTTTTGTTAACGTATTACAATATCTTACTTACATTAGTATTTTAAATGTACATTTTTCATACATTATCATAAGATACAAAACTATTAAAAATTCATAAATTATAAAACTTTTTTTAAAATTATCATGTATTTTCTTAAAATAAACAAATGTGGATAAGTATTTTTTATGTAAAAATAATAGTTTAAGAGTAAATTTATAATTTGTTATTTATGATGTACGTTTTATCAACTTTTATGAATAGTTAGAAAAATCATAATAAAACATTCACATATACCAATATTTCAATACTTTAACTTACTTTGGGTTAAAATATTATACATTCACCTGACTTTTGTTAAATTATTACAATATCTTACTTCCATTAGTATTTTAAATCTACATTTTTCATACATTATCATAAGATAAAAAGCCATTTCAATACTTTATATTTCATTACTGTATACATACAATGTACAGTATACATACAATATCATATAAAAAACCTTTCTAAATATGTAAGAAAAATAAAAATCAATATTTGTATTTTAACTACATATGTATATATTCATACATACTACATATATATATATATATATATTCAGTAAGATGTGTTAGGGTGGCACCCTTCTTTAAATAATAATACATATACATAATAACATACCACATATATCATATATATATGTTTAGTAACATGTATGTGTTTGTGATGTTTCCCTCTTTTTTATAAACCAGAATATATTAAATGATAGGAAACATAAAAAGTTTTACATATATGTATTCAGTAAGATGTGTTAGGGTGGCACCCTTCTTTAAATAATAATACATATACATAATAACATACCACATATATCATATATATATGTTTAGTAACATGTATGTGTTTGTGATGTTTCCCTCTTTTTTATAAACCAGAATATATTAAATGATAGGAAACATAAAAAGTTTTACATATATATATTCAGTAAGATGTGTTAGGGTGGCACCCTTCTTTAAATAATAATACATATACATAATAACATACCACATATATCATATATATATGTTTAGTAACACGTATGTGTTTGTGATGTTTCCCCCTTTTTTTATAAACCAGAATATATTAAATGATAGGAAACATAAAAAGTTTAGTGTACGATAAACCGTCGTGAAGTTAAAGCACATAATATGTGTTGTTATATGCACTTAAACATTGTTTTTTGTGAACTTGTTTTTATTATTTTTTTCAATTATTCTTACAAGTGGTTACAACCATTATTAATTTTAAAAAAATTTGTAATTTTTTCCAAAACTATAAATTTTATATATAATAAAAGTGAACGAATTGTGTTACTTTTAACAAAATACATGTAAATGCGAACTTGTTTCTATTTTTTTAAACTATTACTTAAAAAGTGGTTTTAATATATATTAATTTTACAAAAATTGAAATTTTCTTCAAAATTATAAATTTTACATATAAAAATGTGAACGATTTGTGTTTGTGAAGTTTGTGGCGTTTGTGACTACTTTTTGTATGTGACCGTAATTGTTTAATTACAAAGTTTAAGTGCATATACCTTCATATATTATGTGCTTTTATTTCACAATGCTATTTTATATATTATAATGTACACTCATTTTACAAAAATTGAAATTTTCTTCAAATATATAAATTTTTAATATAAAACAGTAATAGATTTATCTTAACAAAATACATCAGTTTCAATTATCAATTTGTATCATTTACAAATAACAAGTAAGTAAAATTTTTTTCATTAACAAAACTATGATTAAGATTTTCTTTTATTATATATTTGTTTTTTATTTCTATTAGATATGAGAAATTATAAACGTAAAACTGAAAGAGGTTTTATATCTATCGAAACATTTAATGATGCCGCAAAAACAATAATTTCTGGAAACCGAAGTATCAATGCTGCTTCAAAGGAATTTAATATTAAACGTACGACACTATCACGTTATATAATTAAGTTAAAAGCATATAAAAATAAGGAAACGCAGGATTTACCGACAATTGGTTATAAAAAACCTAGACAAGTATTTTCTAAGGACCAGGAAATTGCATTAAAAGATTATTTACTACAAATGGCTTCGATATTTTATGGATTGACTCCGAAAAATGTTCGCCAGCTTGCTTATGAGTGTGCTGAAAAATTTAATATTAAAATGCCTGAAATATGGAAAATTAATAAAATAGCTGGCAAAGAGTGGCTTACTAGTTTTCTAAAAAGGAATCGAGAATTATCAATTAGAAAACCAGAAGCAACAAGTATCGGACGAGCGACATCATTCAATGTTCAAAATGTAAAACCATTTTTCACAAAATTAGCTGAAGTTAAGAATAAATATCAATTTACCGCATCAAATATTTATAATGTTGATGAAACCTCAATTAGTACTGTATTAAAACCTCCTAAAATAATTGCTGCCAAAGGTAAAAAAAATGTTAGCTCCATAACTTCTGCTGAACGGGGCACTAATGTCACACTAATATGTGCTGTTTCTGCAAACGGAAATACAGTGCCTCCTATGTTCGTATTTCCACGAAAAAAATATAAAAATCATTTTATTAATAATGGACCAAAAGGTTCTATTGGTGCAGGAAATTCTAGCGGTTGGGTAACAAATGAAGAATTTTTTATGTACATGCAGCATTTCATCGCACACGTTAAACCATCTATTAATAATCCAGTATTACTCTTATTAGATAATCATTCCTCACATTTACATGTACCAACCTTAAACTTAGCGAAAGATAATGGGATCGTAATGTTATCCTTTCCACCACATTGTAGCCATAAATTACAACCACTTGATGTGGCTGTGTATGGACCATTTAAGAAATATGCTTCAACTGCACAAGATTTATGGTTAAGAAATAATCCAGGTGAAAAAATAACAATATATGATATCCCAAAAATAGTAGCAGATTCATTACCATTAGCTACAACTAATACAAATATCATAAAAGGATTTAAAAAGACTGGAATATTTCCATATAATGAAAATATTTTTACTCAAGATGATTTCGCTCCGTCATTCGTAACTGATCCCCCAGAATCGCAAATTTTAACATCATCACCTACAATATTTTCTCCAGAAATAGTTCGACCGTACCCAAGGGCTGCAACAAAAGAACAGGGTCAAACCAAGAGGAAAAGAAAATCTAGTGTTTTAACCGATTCAATAGAAATAAAAACATTAGAGAAAGAACAAAATATAAAAAAAAAGTGTAAAAAAGTTACTAAAAAAATTAATATTTGTATTAATAGTAATTGCTTAATATTATTACCAAGGATTTCTTGCTTAATATGCAATGAACTAATTTCAAAGTGTAGCCTCAAAGAAACGTGGATTGAATGTCAGTTGTGCAAAAATTGGGCGCATATTAATTGCGTACCTAATACTAGTGATACATATATATGTATTAATTGTGATAATATTTCCATATAAATATTTCCAAAAAAGTTATTTATAAATGATACAAATTTCTTTAATATGGTTAATTGGATAAGGGTAACTTATTTAAGTCACCCTTATCCAAATAACCGTAATTTTGTCATATCTTTTGTGTGGTGTAATTTTTATATGTTCAACTTACCTCTGTAATGTCGTTAATTGGATAAGACTGATTTATTTAAGTGTGGTAATTTGACCATATCTTTTGTGTGGGGTAATTTTTACATGTTCAACTTACCTCTGTACCCAACTAACCCCGGTCTACCCTAACTTATTTAAGTCACCCTTATCCAAATAACCGTAATTTTGTCATATCTTTTGTGTGGTGTAATTTTTATATGTTCAACTTACCTCTGTAATGTCGTTAATTGGATAAGACTGATTTATTTAAGTGTGGTAATTTGACCATATCTTTTGTGTGGGGTAATTTTTACATGTTCAACTTACCTCTGTACCCAACTAACCCCGGTCTACCCTAACTTATTTAAGTCACCCTTATCCAAATAACCGTAATTTTGTCATATCTTTTGTGTGGTGTAATTTTTATATGTTCAACTTACCTCTGTAATGTCGTTAATTGGATAAAACTGATTTATTTAAGTGTGGTAATTTGACCATATCTTTTGTGTGGGGTAATTTTTACATGTTCAACTTACCTCTGTACCCAACTAACCCCGGTCTACCCTACTGGCGTTGGAAAGATTTTAGTAGCAGTTATGATGAGCGCGAAAATAGCGCGAAATTCCTATATAAGCTTTATCTAATTACCGCCGTTTGTTCAGATTTAGATATTTTCAGTTTTTGTCTTTATATACTGCTCAAATGAATTTTTTTGATTTTCCGGGAAACTATAGGCGCTGGAAAGATTTTAATAGCAGTTATGATGAGCGCGAAAATAGGGAGAAATTCCTATATTAACTTTATCTAATTACCGCCGTTGGTTCAGACTTAGATATTTTCAATTTTTGTCTTTATATGCTGCTCAAATGAATTTTTTTGATTTTCCGGGTAACTATAGGCGTTGGAAAGATTTTAATAGCAGTTATGATGAGCCCGAAAATAGCGCGACATTCCCATATAAGCTTTATCTAATTACCGCCGATGTTTCAGATTTAGATTTTTTCAATTTTTGTCTTTATATGCTCCTCAAATGAATTTTTTTGATTTTCCGGGAAACCATAGGCGTTGGAAAGATTTTAATAGCAGTTATGCTGAGCGCGAAAATAGCGCGAAATTCCTATATAAGTTTTATCTAATTATCGCCGTTGGTTTTATTTCGATATTTTCAATTTTTGTCTTTATATGCTGCTCAAATGAATTTTTTTGATTTTCCGGGAAATTATAGGCGCTGCAAAGATTTTAATAGCAGTTATGATGAGCGCAAAAATAGCGCGAAATTCCTATATAAGCTTTATCTAATTACCGCCGTTGGTTCAGATTTAGATTTTTTCAATTTTTGTCTTTATATGCTGCTCAAATAAATTTTTTTGATTTTCCGGGAAAGTATTGGCGTTGGAAGGATTTCAATAGCAATTATGTCGAGCGCGAAAATAGCGCGAAATTCCTATATAAGCTTTATCTAATTACCGCCGTTAGTTTCCTATTTCGATAGTTTCAATTTTTGTCTTTATATGCTGCTCAAATGAATTTTTTTGATTTTCCGGGAAAGTATTGGCGTTGGAAAGATTTTAACAGCAGTTATGATGAGCGCGAAAATAGCGCGAAAATAGCGCGAAATTCCTATATAAGCTTTATCTAATTACCGCCGTTGTTTCAGATTTAGATATTTTCGATTTTTATCTTTACATGTTGCTCAAATTCATTTTTTTGATTTTCCGGCAAACTATAGGCGCCGGAAAGATTTTAATAGCAGTTATGATGAGCGCGAAAATAGCGCGAGATTCCTATATATAAATTTTATCTAATTATCGCCGTTGGTTTAGACTTCGATATTTTCAATCTTTGTCTTTATATGCTTCTCAAATGAATTTTTTTTATTTTCCGGGAAAGTATTGGCGTTGGAAAGATTTTAATAGCAGTTATGATGAGCGCGAGAGTAGCGCGAAATTCCTATATAAGCTTTATCTAATTACCGCCGTTGGTTCAGATTTAGATATTTTCAATATTTTTCTTTATATGCTGCTCAAATTAATTTTTTTGATTTTCCGGGAAACTATAGGCGTTGGAAAGATTTTAGTAGCAGTTATGATTAGCGCTAAAATAGCGCGAAATTTCTATTTAAGCTTTATTAAATTACCGCTGTTGGTTCAGATTTAGATACTTTCAATTTTTGTCTTTATATGCTGTTCAAATGAATTTTTTTGATTTTCCGGGAAAGTATTGGCGTTGGAAAGATTTTAACGGGAGTTATGACGAGCGCGAAAATAGCGCGAAATCCCTATATAAGTTTTATCTAATTATCGCCGTTGGTTCAGATTACGATATTTTCAATTTTTGTCTTTATATGCTGCTCAAATGAATTTTTTTGATTTTCCGGGAAACTATAGGCGCCAGAAAGATTTTAATAGCAGTTATGATGAGCGCGAAAATAGCGCGAAATTCCTGTATAAGTTTTATCTAATTATCGCCGTTGGTTCAGATTTCGAGATTTTCAATTTTTGTCTTTATATGCTGCTCAAATGAATTTTTTTGATTTTCCGGGAAACTATAGGCGCTGGAAAGATTTTAATAGCAGTTATGATGAGCTCGAAAATAGCGCGAAATTCCTATATAAGCTTTATCTAATTACCGCCGTTGGTTCATATTTATATATTTTCAATTTTTATCTTTATATGCTGCTCAAATGAATTTTTTTGATTTTCCGGGAAACTATAGGCGTTGGAAAGATTTTAATAGCAGTTATGATGAGCGTGAAAATAGCGCGAAATCCCTATATAAGTTTTATCTAATTATCGCCGTTGGTTCAGATTCCGATATTTTCAATTTTTGTCTTTATGTGCTGCTCAAATGAATTTTTTTGATTTTTCGGGAAACTATAGGCGCTGGAAAGATTTTAATAGCAGTTTTGATGAAAAGCGCGAAATTCCTATATATGCTTTATCTGATTACCGCCGTTGGTTCAAATTTCGATATTTTCAATTTTTATCTTTATATGCTGCTCAAATGAATTTTTTTGATTTTCCGGGAAATTATAGGCGTTGGAAAGATTTTAATAGCAGTTATGATGAGCGCGAAAATAGCGCAAAATTCCTATATAAGTTTTATCTAATAATCGCCGTTGGTTCAGATTTCGATATTTTCAATTTTTGCCTTTATATGCTGCTCAAATAAATTTTTTTGATTTTCCGGGAAACTATAGGCGCTGGAAAGATTTTAATAGCAGTTATGATGAATAGCGCGAAATTCCTATATAAGCTTTATCTAATTACCGCCGTTGGTTCAGATTTCGATATTTTCAATTTTTGTCTTTATATGCTGCTCAAATGAATTTTTTTGATTTTCCGGGAAACTATAGGCGTTGGAAAGGTTTTAAAAGCAGTTATGATGAGCGCGAAAATAGCGCGAAATTCCTATATAAGTTTTATCTATATATCGCCGTTGGTTTAGATTCCGATATATTCAATATTTGTCTTTATATGCTGCTCAAATGAATTTTTTTGATTTTCCGGGAAACAATAAACGCTAGAAAGATCTTAATAGCAGTTATGATGAACGCGAAAATAGCGCGAAATTCCTATATAAGCATTATCTAATTACCGCCGTTGGTTCAAATTTAGATATTTTCAATTTTTGTCTTTATATGCTGCTCAAATGAATTTTTTTGATTTTCCGGGAAACTGTAGGCGTTGGAAAGATTTTAATAGCAGTTATGAGGAGCCGAAAAATAGCGCGAAGTTCCTATATAAGCTTTATCTAGTTACGGCCGTTGGTTTAGATTTCGATATTTTCAATTTTTGTCTTTATATGCTGCTCAAATGAATTTTTTTGATTTTCCGGGAAACTATAGGCGCCGGAAATATTTTAATAGCAGTTATGTTGAGCGCGAAATTCCTGTATAAGTTTTATCTAATTATCGCCGTTGGTTCAGATTTCGAGATTTTCAATTTTTGTCTTTATATGCTGCTCAAATGAATTTTTTTGATTTTCCGGGAAACTATAGGCGTTGGAAAGATTTTAATAGCAGTTATGATGAACGCGAAAATAGCGCGAAATTCCTATATAAGTCCTATCTAATTATCGCCGTTGGTTCAGATTTCCATATTTTTAAATTTTTGTCTTTATATGCTGCTCAAATGAATTTTTTTGATTTTCCGGGAAACTATAGGCGCCAGAAAGATTTTAATAGCAGTTATGATGAGCGCGAAAATTCCGCGAAATTTCTATATAAGTTTTATCTAATTATCGCCGTTGGTTCAGCTTTCGATATTTTCAATTTTTGTCTTTATATGCTGCTCAAATGAATTTTTTTGATTTTCCGGAAAACTATAGGCGTTGGAAAGATTTTAATAGCAGTTATGATGAGTGCGAAAATAGCACGAAATTCCTATATAAGCTTTATCGAATTACCGCAGTTGGTTCAGATTTCGATATTTTCAATTTTTGTCTTTAAATGCTGCTCAAATGAATTTTTTTTATTTTCCGGGAAACTATAGGCGCCAGAAAGATTTTAATAGCAGTTATGATGAGCGCGAAAATTCCGCGAAATTTCTATATAAGTTTTATCTAATTATCGCCGTTGGTTCAGCTTTCGATATTTTCAATTTTTGTCTTTATATGCTGCTCAAATGAATTTTTTTGATTTTCCGGAAAACTATAGGCGTTGGAAAGATTCTAATAGCAGTTATGATGAGTGCGAAAATAGCACGAAATTCCTATATAAGTTTTATCTAATTATCGCCGTTGGTTTAGATTTCGATATTTTCAATTTTTGTCTTTATATACTACTCAAATGAATTTTTTGATTTTCCGGGAAACTATAGGCGTTGGAAAGATTTTAATAGCAGTTATGATGAGCGTGAAAATAGCGCGAAATTCCTATATAAGCATTATCTAATTACCGCCGTTGGTTCAGATTTCGATATTTTCAATTTTTGTCTTTATATGCTGCTCAAATGAATTTTTTTGATTTTCCGGGAAACTATAGGCGCTAGAAAGGTTTTAATAGCAGTTATGATGAGCGCGAAAATAGCGCGAAATTGCTATATAAGTTTTATCTATATATCGCCGTTGGTTTAGATTCCGATATTTTCAATCTTTGTCTTTATATGCTGCTCAAAGAATTTTTTTGATTTTCCGGGAAACTATAGGCGTTGGAAAGATTTTAATAGCAGCTATAATGAGCGCGAAAATCGCGCGAAATTTCTATACAAGCTTTATTAAATAACCGCCGTAGGTTCAGATTTAGATATTTTCTATTTTTGTCTTTATATGCTGTTCAAATGAATTTTTTTGATTTTCCGGGAAAGTATTGGCGTTGGAAAGATTTTAACAGGAGTTATGACGAGCGCGAAAATAGCGCGAAATTCCTATCTAAGTTTTATCTAATTATCGGCGTTGGTGCAGATTTCGATATTTTCAATCTTTGTCTTTATATGCTGCTCAAATGAATTTTTTTGATTTTCCGGGAAAGTATTGGCGTTGGAAAGATTTTAATAGCAGTTATGATGAGCGCGAAAATAGCGCGAAATTCCTATCTAAGCTTTATCTAATTACCGCCGTTGGTTCAGATTTAGATATTTTCAAATTTTGTCTTTATATGCTGCTCAAATGAATTTTTTTGATTTTCCGGGAAACTATAGGCGCTAGAAAGATTTTAATAGCAGTTATGATGAGCGCGAAAATAGCGCGAAATTCCTATATAAGTTTTATCTAAAAACCGCCGTTGGTTCAGATTTAGATATTTTCAATTTTGTCTTTATATGCTGCTCAAATGAATTTTTTTGATTTTCCGGGAAACTATAGGCGCCGGAAATATTTTAATAGCAGTTATGATGAGCGCGAAATTCCTGTATAAGTTTTATCTAATTATCGCCGTTGGTTCAGATTTCGAGATTTTCAATTTTTGTCTTTATATGCTGCTCAAATGAATTTTTTTGATTTTCCGGGAAACTATAGGCGCTAGAAAGGTTTTAATAGCAGTTATGATGAGCGCGAAAATAGCGCGAAATTGCTATATAAGTTTTATCTATATATCGCCGTTGGTTTAGATTCCGATATTTTCAATCTTTGTCTTTATATGCTGCTCAAAGAATTTTTTTGATTTTCCGGGAAACTATAGGCGTTGGAAAGATTTTAATAGCAGCTATAATGAGCGCGAAAATCGCGCGAAATTTCTATACAAGCTTTATTAAATAACCGCCGTAGGTTCAGATTTAGATATTTTCTATTTTTGTCTTTATATGCTGTTCAAATGAATTTTTTTGATTTTCCGGGAAAGTATTGGCGTTGGAAAGATTTTAACAGGAGTTATGACGAGCGCGAAAATAGCGCGAAATTCCTATATAAGTCCTATCTAATTATCGCCGTTGGTTCAGATTTCCATATTTTTAAATTTTTGTCTTTATATGCTGCTCAAATGAATTTTTTTGATTTTCCGGGAAACTATAGGCTTTGGAAAGATTTTAATAGTTGTTATGATGAGCGCGAAAATAGCGCGAAATTCCTATATAAGCTTTATCGAATTACCGCAGTTGGTTCAGATTTCGATATTTTCAATTTTTGTCTTTAAATGCTGCTCAAATGAATTTTTTTTATTTTCCGGGAAACTATAGGCGCCAGAAAGATTTTAATAGAAGTTATGATGAGCGCGAAAATTCCGCGAAATTTCTATATAAGTTTTATCTAATTATCGCCGTTGGTTCAGCTTTCGATATTTTCAATTTTTGTCTTTATATGCTGCTCAAATGAATTTTTTTGATTTTCCGGAAAACTATAGGCGTTGGAAAGATTTTAATAGCAGTTATGATGAGTGCGAAAATAGCACGAAATTCCTATATAAGTTTTATCTAATTATCGCCGTTGGTTTAGATTTCGATATTTTCAATTTTTGTCTTTATATACTACTCAAATGAATTTTTTGATTTTCCGGGAAACTATAGGCGTTGGAAAGATTTTAATAGCAGTTATGATGAGCGTGAAAATAGCGCGAAATTCCTATATAAGCATTATCTAATTACCGCCGTTGGTTCAGATTTCGATATTTTCAAGTTATGATGAGCGCGAAAATAGCGCGAAATTGCTATATAAGTTTTATCTATATATCGCCGTTGGTTTAGATTCCGATATTTTCAATCTTTGTCTTTATATGCTGCTCAAAGAATTTTTTTGATTTTCCGGGAAACTATAGGCGTTGGAAAGATTTTAATAGCAGCTATAATGAGCGCGAAAATCGCGCGAAATTTCTATACAAGCTTTATTAAATAACCGCCGTAGGTTCAGATTTAGATATTTTCTATTTTTGTCTTTATATGCTGTTCAAATGAATTTTTTTGATTTTCCGGGAAAGTATTGGCGTTGGAAAGATTTTAACAGGAGTTATGACGAGCGCGAAAATAGCGCGAAATTCCTATCTAAGTTTTATCTAATTATCGGCGTTGGTTCAGATTTCGATATTTTCAATCTTTGTCTTTATATGCTGCTCAAATGAATTTTTTTGATTTTCCGGGAAAGTATTGGCGTTGGAAAGATTTTAATAGCAGTTATGATGAGCGCGAAAATAGCGCGAAATTCCTATCTAAGCTTTATCTAATTACCGCCGTTGGTTCAGATTTAGATATTTTCAAATTTTGTCTTTATATGCTGCTCAAATGAATTTTTTTGATTTTCCGGGAAACTATAGGCGCTAGAAAGATTTTAATAGCAGTTATGATGAGCGCGAAAATAGCGCGAAATTCCTATATAAGTTTTATCTAAAAACCGCCGTTGGTTCAGATTTAGATATTTTCAATTTTGTCTTTATATGCTGCTCAAATGAATTTTTTTGATTTTCCGGGAAACTATAGGCGCTAGAAAGGTTTTAATAGCAGTCTTGATGAGCGCGAAAATAGCGCGAAATTCCTATATAAGTCTTATCTAATTGTCGCCGTTGGTTCAGATTTCGATATTTTCAATTTTTGTCTTTATATGCTGCTCAAATGAATTTTTTTGATTTTCCGGGAAACTATAGGCGCCGGAAATATTTTAATAGCAGTTGTGATGAGCGCGAAAATAGCGCGTAATTCCTTTATAAGCTTTATCTAAATACCGCCGTTGTTTCAGATTTAGATATTTTCAATTTTTATCTTTATATGTTGCTCAAATTAATTTTTTTGATTTTCCGGCAAACTATAGGCGCCGGAAAGATTTTAATAGCAGTTCTGATGAGCGCGAAAATAGCGCGAGATTCCTATATAAGTTTTATCTAATTACCGCCGTTGGTTTTTTTTTTTTTTTTTGGTTTTTTTTTGGCCTCCGATCTTTTGATCATTCTTTGCCAGCAACTTAGTAAATTTAAATGTTAGGGTAAAATAGGATCAAACATTTAAAGACAATTCACAACAGTGACAATAGACATACATATGATTTGAACAATTGGCCAAGAGGGCTATCATGGCATCTTACACAAAACGAACAAGAGGCCCCTGATTGAAGGAGTGTTAGGTGAGGTTCATTAAGGTTGATTTTACATTTAAGGACAAGTGGAGTAACTATATCTTGTAGTTGATATTTTTCAAATATTGAACAAGGAGGTCAAATATTTCCGTATTATTTAATGATAGAAGAGTTACAATATTAGTTGGCAGCGATATTTTTAATTTTGTTAGTTTTTTGATGAATATGGACTGGTAGTGTGAAAATCGGGAGCATTTGAAAAATATGTGATCTGTATTTTCAATTTCATTATCAAGTTCGCATATCGCGTTATCGATCACATTAATTTTTTTTAAATGACTTTGTACACAGTTATGATTGCACATGAGTCTATTTATTGTTGTGATATATTCTCTAGGTCTATTGTATTTGTAAAACCATGGTTTAGGGGATACAGAACTTTGTATATTCATCAGATAAGTTTTCCGATTTGTATTTGAATCTTTCCATATTTTTTGCCACTCATCATTAGCTCTTTTTTTGATGACGGGGAGTAGATCAGTGTATACTATTTTATCTATTTTGGTCACCCCAGTAGTGGCAGCTGATTTAGCCAATTGATCAGCTATCTCATTACCCTCGAGTGCTGAATGCCCCTTAATCCATTGTATATCTATTATTTTGTTAGTTTTTTTACTTTCGTATAATTCCTTTAGGATGTTCATTACTATTATATTTGAAGATCTGTCTAGTGTAGGGTTGGCTATTTTTTGTACGGAACTTTTAGAATCGGTTAATATTATAGAGTTGTTATTTTCACTGTTTTTTATATGATTCAGACACTCAAAAATGCCATTTAATTCCGCGGTATATATGGAAGTTGCTTTTGGTAGTTGGAATGTTTTATTAAATCCTGTGGAGGAATCATAAAACGCAGCTCCCACACCATTAGGATTCTTGGATCCATCAGTATAAAAGTAGGAAACTTGTTGTTTATTTTGAAAGTTTGGATTATTATGAAAATTGTTTCTATCAGAATCACGGTTATTATTATCATACTCATTGTTTTTAATATCGACTACAATTTCGTAAGGAAATTGGAAGTACGGAATTATCTTATGTTTCATTATACTATCGTAATATTTACTCAAAAACGTATGACTATCTACCAATGGGGGGCTAGTCTTATGAATCCAATAATCATAAGTTAACACCTTAGATGTAAGGGTAGCTGTTTTTTTGATAATTTCGAAATCGCTGTCCGGTATCCTTCGGAGTAGAAACTTATCACTTAAATACTGTCGTCTTATTAGTAATGGTGTTTCGCCGGCTAGATTTAGAACGGCATAAATAGGGGTACTACGCATAAGTCCCGTGCATAATCTTAGAGCTTTTAACTGGATTTTATCCAATTTTGACAGCCAATGATTAGAGGCGGTGCCATATATAATGCATCCATAGTCTATAATACTTCTTATTAGATGTTTGTAAATTGTTAAGCAAGTAATGGGATCTGCGCCCCACGAAATTCTGGAAATCATTCTAAGGATGTTAAGTCGGTTCTCACATTTCTCGATAATACTCTCAATATGAAATTTCCATGAAAGTTTCTGATCAAATATCATGCCAAGGAATTTGGCCTTAGGTTGTACCTTTATTGTTAACTCGTTGTTTATAGATATTTGATTGACGTTAATTTTTCTATGTCTGCTGAATATTACACAAGAGCTTTTTTCACTAGATATTTCCAGTTGATCTTCATTTAGTTTAGTTTTTACAGTTTGAATTTGTTTTTTAATTTCCCTTATACTTTTTTTTAAATTTTTATTCCGACAATAAATGCATATGTCGTCAGCAAATTGTAATAGAGTGTTACCCCTATTGATGCTATTTATTAAATCGCCAGTATAGATTTTAAACAAATTGGGACTCAGAATTGATCCTTGTGCCAGTCCCTTGCTTGTAAACCTTGGACCGTAAAGTTCGTTATTATATTTTACAAATATAGTGCGATTTACTAAGCAGTTAAAAACATAATTGGTGATTCGAGTAGGACATCCGATAGCATGCATTTTTTGCGATAAGATATCTGGATCTACGTTATCATATGCCGATTTTATATCTAAAAAAATGGCAGTTATGTATTCATTTTCTGAAAAGGTGTCAAGTATATCCGTCTGTAATAATGTGAGATTATCCATTGTGCTACGACCTTTCCGGAAGCCTGATTGAGCGGTAGGAATAATGTTATTATATTCCAACCACCATTCTAAACGATTATTTATAATTCTGTCGAATGTTTTGGCAATGCAGGAGGATAACGCAATAGAATTTTCAATTTTGTCTTTATATGCTGCTCAAATGAATTTTTTTTTATTTTCCGGGAAACTATAGGCGCCAGAAAGATTTTAATAGCAGCTATGATGAGCGCGAAAATCGCGCGAAATTTCTATACAAGCTTTATTAAATAACCGCCGTTGGTTCAGATTTAGATATTTTCTATATTTGTCTTTATATGCTGTTCAAATGAATTTTTTTTTGATTTTCCGGGAAAGTATTGGCGTTGGAAAGATTTTAACAGGAGTTATGACGAGCGCGAAAATAGCGCGAAATTCCTATCTAAGTATTATCTAATTATCGCCGTTGGTTCAGATTTCGATATTTTCAATTTTTGTCTTTATATGCTGCTCAAATGAATTTTTTTTGATTTTCCGGGAAACTATAGGCGTTGGAAAGATTTTAATAGCAGTTATGATGAGCGCGAAAATAGCGCAAAATTCCTATATAAGTTTTATCTAATTATCGCCGTTGGTTCAGATTTCGATATTTTCAATTTTTGTCTTTATATGCTGCTCAAATAAATTTTTTTGATTTTCCGGGAAACTATAGGCGCTGGAAAGATTTTAATAGCAGTTATGATGAATAGCGCGAAATTCCTATATAGGCTTTATCTAATTACCGCCGTTGGTTCAGATTTCGATATTTTCAATTTTTGTCTTTATATGCTGCTCAAATGAATTTTTTTGATTTTCCGGGAAACTATAGGGGTTGGAAAGGTTTTAACAGCAGTTATGATGAGCGCGAAAATAGCGCGAAATTCCTATATATACTTTATCTAGTTACCGCCGTTGGTTTAGATTGCGATATTTTCAATTTTTGTCTTTATATGCTGCTCAAATGAATTTTTTTGATTTTCCGGGAAACTATAGGCGCTGGAAAGATTTTAATAGCAGTTATGATGAGCTCGAAAATAGCGCGAAATTCCTATATAAGCTTTATCTAATTACCGCCGTTGGTTCATATTTATATATTTTCAATTTTTATCTTTATATGCTGCTCAAATGAATTTTTTTGATTTTCCGGGAAACTAAAGGCGCTGGAAAGATTTTAATAGCAGCTATGATGAGCGCGAAAATAGCGCGAAATTTCTATATAAGCTTTATTAAATTACCGCCGTTGGTTCAGATTTAGATATTTTCAATTTTTGTCTTTATATGCTGTTCAAATAAATTTTTTTGATTTTCCGGGAAAGTATTGGCGTTGGAAAGATTTTAACGGGAGTTATGACGAGCGCGAAAATAGAGCGAAATCCCTATATAAGTTTTATCTAATTATCGCCGTTGGTTCAGATTACGATATTTTCAATTTTTGTCTTTATATGCTGCTCAAATGAATTTTAATGATTTTTCGGGAAACTATAGGCGCTGGAAAGATTTTAATAGCAGTTATGATGGGCGCGAAAATAACGCGAAATTCATATATAAGTTTTATCTAATTATAGCGCGTTTGTTCAGATTTTGATATTTTCAATTTTTGTCTTTATATGCTGCTCAAATGAATTTTTTTGATTTTCCGGGAAACTATAGGCGTTGGAAAGATTTTAATAGCAGTTATGATGAGCGCGAAAATAGCGCGAAGTTCCTATATAAGTTTTATCTAATTATCGCCGTTGGTTCAGATTTCGATATTTTCAATTTTTGTCTTTATATGCTGCTCAAATGAATTTTTTTGATTTTCCGGGAAACTATAGGCGTTGGAAAGATTTTAATAGCAGTTATGATGGGCGCGAAAATAACGCGAAATTCATATATAAGTTTTATCTAATTATCGCGCGTTTGTTCAGATTTTGATATTTTCAATTTTTGTCTTTATATGCTGCTCAAATGAATTTTTTTGATTTTCCGGGAAACTATAGGCGTTGGAAAGATTTTAATAGCAGTTATGATGAGCGCGAAAATAGCGCGAAGTTCCTATATAAGTTTTATCTAATTATCGCCGTTGGTTCAGATTTCGATATTTTCAATTTTTGTCTTTATATGCTGCTCAAATGAATTTTTTTGATTTTCCGGGAAACTATAGGCGTTGGAAAGATTTTAATAGCAGTTATGATGGGCGCGAAAATAACGCGAAATTCATATATAAGTTTTATCTAATTATCGCGCGTTTGTTCAGATTTTGATATTTTCAATTTTTGTCTTTATATGCTGCTCAAATGAATTTTTTTGATTTTCCGGGAAACTATAGGCGTTGGAAAGATTTTAATAGCAGTTATGATGAGCGCGAAAATAGCGCGAAGTTCCTATATAAGTTTTATCTAATTATCGCCGTTGGTTCAGATTTCGATATTTTCAATTTTTGTCTTTATATGCTGCTCAAATGAATTTTTTTGATTTTCCGGGAAAGTATTGGCGTTGGAAAGATTTTAATAGCAGTTATGATGGGCGCGAAAATAACGCGAAATTCATATATAAGTTTTATCTAATTATCGCGCGTTTGTTCAGATTTCGATATTTTCAATTTTTGTCTTTATATGCTACTCAAATGAATTTTTTTGATTTTTTGGAGAACTATAGGCGCTGGAAAGATTTTAATAGCAGTTATGATGAGCGCGAAAATAGCGCGAAATTCCTATATAAGCTTTATCTAATTACCGCCGTTGGTTCAGATTTAGATATTTTAATTTTTGTGTTTATATGCTGCTCAAATGAATTTTTTTGATTTTCCGGTAAACTATAGGGCTGGAAATATTTTAATAGCAGTTATGATGAGCGCGAAAATAGCGCGAAATTCCTACATAAGCTTCATCTAAATATCGCCGTTGGTTCAGATTTAGACATTTTCAATTGTTGCCTTTATATGCTGCTCAAATGAATTTTTTTGATTTTCCGG
This sequence comes from Brachynemurus nebulosus, assembly GCA_035578155.1. Taxonomy (NCBI): domain Eukaryota; kingdom Metazoa; phylum Arthropoda; class Insecta; order Neuroptera; family Myrmeleontidae; genus Brachynemurus; species Brachynemurus nebulosus. The sequence goes on along the minus strand of JAPWDM010000005.1, from coordinate 55,657,994 downwards.
GAAACTATAGGCGCTGGAAAGATTTGAATAGCAGTTATGATGAGCGCGAAAATAGCGCGAAATTCCTATATAAGTTCTATCTAATTGTCGCCGTTGGTTTAGATTTCGATATTTTCAATCTTTGTCTTTATATGCTACTCAAATGAATTTTTTTGATTTTTTGGAGAACTATAGGCGCTAAAAAGATTTTAATAGCAGTTATGATGAGCGCGAAAATAGCGCGAAATTCCTATATAAGCTTTATCTAATTACCGCCGTTGGTTTAGATTTCGATCTTTTCAATTTTTCTTTTTATATGCGACTCAAATGAATTTTTTTAATTTTCCGTGAAAATATAGGCGCTGGAAAGATTTTAATAGCAGTTATGATGAGCGCGAAAACTGCGCGATATTCCTATATAAGCTTTATCTAATTACCGCCGTTGGTTTAGATTTCGATATTTTCAATTTTTGTCTTTATATGCTGCTCAAATGAATTTTTTTGATTTTTTGGGAAACTATAGGCGTTGGAAAGATTTTAATAGCAGTTATGATGAGCGCGAAAATAACGCGAAATTCATATATAAGTTTTATCTAATTATCGCCGTTTTTCAGATTTCGATATTTTCAATTTTTGTCTTTATATGCTGCTCAAATGACTTTTTTTGATTTTCCGGGAAAGTATTGGCGTTGGAAAGATTTTAATAGCAGTTATCATGAGCGCGAAAATAGCGCGAAATTCCTATATAAGCTTTATCTAATTACCGCCGTTGGTTCAGATTTAGATATTTTCAATTTTTGTCTTTATATGCTGCCAAATGAATTTTTTTGATTTTTTGGGAAACTATAGGCGCTGGAAAGATTTTAATAGCAGTTATGATGAGCGCGAAAATAGCGCGAAATTCCTATATAAGCTTTATCTAATTACCGCCGTTGGTTCAGATTTCGATATTTTCAATTTTTGTCTTTATATGCTGCTCAAATGAATTTTTTTGATTTTCCGGGAAACTATAGGCGTTGGAAAGATTTTAATAGCATTTATGATGAGCGCGAGAATAGCGGGAAATTCCTATATAAGTTTTATCTAATTATCGCCGTTGGTTCAGATTTCGATATTTTCAATTTTTGTCTTTATATGCTGCTCAAATGAATTTTTTTGATTTTCCGGGAAAGTATTGGCGTTGGAAAGACTTTAATAGCAGTTATCATGGGCGCGAAAATAGCGCGAAATTCCTATATAAGCTTTATCTAATTACCGCCGTTGGTTCAGATTTCGATATTTTCAATTTTTGTCTTTATATGCTGCTCAAATGAATTTTTTTGATTTTCCGGGAAACTATAGGCGTCGGAAAGATTTTAATAGCAGTTATGATGAGCGCGAAAATAGCGCGAAATTCCTATATAAGCTTTATCTAATTACCGCCGTTGGTTTAGATTTCGATATTTTCAATCTTTGTCTTTATATGCTACTCAAATGAATTTTTTTGATTTTTTGGAGAACTTAAGGCGCTGGAAAGATTTTAATAGCAGTTATGATGAGCGCGAAAATAGCGCGAAATTCCTATATAAGCTTTATCTAATTACCGCCGTTGGTTTAGATTTCGATCTTTTCAATTTTTCTTTTTATATGCTGCTCAAAGGAATTTTTTTGATTTTCCGGGAAACTGTAGACGCTGGAAAGATTTTAATAGCAGTTATGATGAGCGCGAAAATAGCGCGAAATTCCTATATAAGTTTTATCTAATTATCGCCGTTGGTTTAGATTTCGATATTTTCAATTTTTGTCTTTATATGCTGCTCAAATGAATTTTTTTGATTTTCCGGGAAACTATAGGCGTTGGAAAGATTTGAATGGCAGTTATGATGCGCGCGAAAGTAGCGCGGAATTCCTATATAAGCTTTATCTAATTACCGCCGTTGGTTTAGATTTCGATATTTTCAATTTTTGTCTTTATCTGCTGCTCAAATGAATTTTTTTGATTTTCCGGGAAACTATAGGCGATGGAAAGATTTTAATAGCAGTTATGATGAGCGCGAAAATAGCGCGAAATACCTATATAAGTTTTATCTAATTATCGTCGTTGGTTTAGATTTCGATACTTTCAATTTTTGTCTTTATATGCTGCTCAAATGAATTTTTTTGATTTTCCGGGAAATTATAGACGCCGGAAAGATTTTAATAGCAGTTATGATGAGCGCGAAAATAGCGCGAAATTCCTATATAAGCTTTATCTAATTACCGCCGTTGGTTTAGATTTCGATATTTTCAATTTTTGTCTTTATATGCTGCTCAAATGAATTTTTTTGATTTTCCGGGAAACTATAGGCGTCGGAAAGATTTTAATAGCAGTTATGATGAGCGCGAAAATAGCGCGAAATTCCTATATAAGCTTTATCTAATTACCGCCGTTGGTTCAGATTTAGATATTTTCAATTTTTGTCTTTATATGCTGCACAAATGATTTTTTTTGATCTTCCGGGAAACTATAGGCGTTAAAAAGACTTAATAGCAGTTATGATGAGCGTGAAAAGAGCGCGAAATTCCTATATAAGCTTTATCTAATTACCGCCGTTTTTTCAGATTTAGATATTTTCAATTTTTGTCTTTATATGCTGCTCAAATGAATTTTTTTGATTTTTTGGGAAACTGTAGGCGTTGGAAAGATTTTAATAGCAGTTATGATGAGCGCGAAGATAACGCGAAATTCATATATAAGTTTTATCTAATTATCGCCGTTTTTCAGATTTCGATATTTTCAATTTTTGTCTTTATATGCTGCCAAATGAATTTTTTTGATTTTTTGGGGAACTATAGGCGCTGGAAAGATTTTAATAGCAGTTATGATGAGCGCGAAAACTGCGCGAAATTCCTATATAAGCTTTATCTAATTACCGCCGTTGGTTCAGATTTCGATATTTTCAATTTTTGTCTTTATATGCTATTCAAATGAATTTTTTTGATTTTCCGGGAAACTATAGGCGTTGGAAAGATTTTAATAGCATTTATAATGAGCGCGAGAATAGCGGGAAATTCCTATATAAGTTTTATCTAATTATCGCCGTTTGTTCAGATTTAGATATTTTCAATTTTTGTCTTTATATGCTGCCAAATGAATTTTTTTGATTTTTTGGGGAACTATAGGCGCTGGAAAGATTTTAATAGCAGTTATGATGAGCGCGAAAACTGCGCGAAATTCCTATATAAGCTTTATCTAATTACCGCCGTTGGTTCAGATTTCGATATTTTCAATTTTTGTCTTTATATGCTATTCAAATGAATTTTTTTGATTTTCCGGGAAACTATAGGCGTTGGAAAGATTTTAATAGCATTTATAATGAGCGCGAGAATAGCGGGAAATTCCTATATAAGTTTTATCTAATTATCGCCGTTGGTTCAGATTTCGATATTTTCAATTTTTGTCTTTTTATGCTGCTCAAATGAATTTTTTTGATTTTCCGGGAAAGTATTGGCGTTGGAAAGACTTTAATAGCAGTTATCATGAGCGCGAAAATAGCGCGAAATTCCTATATAAGCTTTATCTAATTACCGCCGTTGGTTCAGATTTAGATATTTTCAATTTATGTCTTTATATGCTGCTCAAAGGAATTTTTTTGATTTTCCGGGAAACTGTAGACGCTGGAAAGATTTTAATAGCAATTATGATGAGCGCGAAAATAGCGCGAAATTCCTATATAAGTTTTATCTAATTATCGCCGTTGGTTTAGATTTCGATATTTTGAATTTTTGTCTTTATATGCTGCTCAAATGAATTTTTTTGATTTTCCGAGAAACTATAAGCGTTGGAAAGATTTGAATAGCAGTTATGATGAGCGCGAAAATAGCGCGGAATTCCTATATAAGCTTTATCTAATTACCGCCGTTGGTTTAGTTTTCGATACTTTCAGTTTTTGTCTTTATATGCTGCTCAAATGAATTTTTTTGATTTTCCGGGAAACTATAGACGCCGGAAAGATTTTAATAGCAGTTATGATGAGCGCGAAAATAGCGCGAAATTCCTATATAAGCTTTATCTAATTACCGCCGTTGGTTTAGATTTCGATATTTTCAATTTTTGTTTTTATATGCTGCTCAAATGAATTTTTTTGATTTTCCGGGAAACTATAGGCGTCAGAAAGATTTTAATAGCAGTTATGATGAGCGCGAAAATAGCGCGAAATTCCTATATAAGCTTTATCTAATTACCGCCGTTGGTTCAGATTTAGATATTTTCAATTTTTGTCTTTATATGCTGCTCAAATGAATTTTTTTGATCTTCCGGGAAACTATAGGCGTTAAAAAGATTTAATAGCAGTTATGATGAGCGTGAAAATAGCGCGAAATTCCTATATAAGCTTTATCTAATTACCGCCGTTTGTTCAGATTTAGATATTTTCAATTTTTGTCTTTATATGCTGCACAAATGATTTTTTTTGATCTTCCGGGAAACTATAGGCGTTAAAAAGACTTAATAGCAGTTATGATGAGCGTGAAAAGAGCGCGAAATTCCTATATAAGCTTTATCTAATTACCGCCGTTTTTTCAGATTTAGATATTTTCAATTTTTGTCTTTATATGCTGCTCAAATGAATTTTTTTGATTTTCCGGGAAACTATAGGCGCTGGAAAGATTTGAATAGCAGTTATGATGAGCGCGAAAATAGCGCGAAATTCCTATATAAGTTCTATCTAATTGTCGCCGTTGGTTTAGATTTCGATATTTTCAATCTTTGTCTTTATATGCTACTCAAATGAATTTTTTTGATTTTTTGGAGAACTATAGGCGCTAAAAAGATTTTAATAGCAGTTATGATGAGCGCGAAAATAGCGCGAAATTCCTATATAAGCTTTATCTAATTACCGCCGTTGGTTTAGATTTCGATCTTTTCAATTTTTCTTTTTATATGCGACTCAAATGAATTTTTTTAATTTTCCGTGAAAATATAGGCGCTGGAAAGATTTTAATAGCAGTTATGATGAGCGCGAAAACTGCGCGATATTCCTATATAAGCTTTATCTAATTACCGCCGTTTGTTTAGATTTCGATATTTTCAATTTTTGTCTTTATATGCTGCTCAAATGAATTTTTTTGATTTTTTGGGAAACTATAGGCGTTGGAAAGATTTTAATAGCAGTTATGATGAGCGCGAAAATAACGCGAAATTCATATATAAGTTTTATCTAATTATCGCCGTTTTTCAGATTTCGATATTTTCAATTTTTGTCTTTATATGCTGCTCAAATGACTTTTTTTGATTTTCCGGGAAAGTATTGGCGTTGGAAAGATTTTAATAGCAGTTATCATGAGCGCGAAAATAGCGCGAAATTCCTATATAAGCTTTATCTAATTACCGCCGTTGGTTCAGATTTAGATATTTTCAATTTTTGTCTTTATATGCTGCCAAATGAATTTTTTTGATTTTTTGGGAAACTATAGGCGCTGGAAAGATTTTAATAGCAGTTATGATGAGCGCGAAAATAGCGCGAAATTCCTATATAAGCTTTATCTAATTACCGCCGTTGGTTCAGATTTCGATATTTTCAATTTTTGTCTTTATATGCTGCTCAAATGAATTTTTTTGATTTTCCGGGAAACTATAGGCGTTGGAAAGATTTTAATAGCATTTATGATGAGCGCGAGAATAGCGGGAAATTCCTATATAAGTTTTATCTAATTATCGCCGTTGGTTCAGATTTCGATATTTTCAATTTTTGTCTTTATATGCTGCTCAAATGAATTTTTTTGATTTTCCGGGAAAGTATTGGCGTTGGAAAGACTTTAATAGCAGTTATCATGGGCGCGAAAATAGCGCGAAATTCCTATATAAGCTTTATCTAATTACCGCCGTTGGTTCAGATTTCGATATTTTCAATTTTTGTCTTTATATGCTGCTCAAATGAATTTTTTTGATTTTCCGGGAAACTATAGGCGTCGGAAAGATTTTAATAGCAGTTATGATGAGCGCGAAAATAGCGCGAAATTCCTATATAAGCTTTATCTAATTACCGCCGTTGGTTTAGATTTCGATATTTTCAATCTTTGTCTTTATATGCTACTCAAATGAATTTTTTTGATTTTTTGGAGAACTATAGGCGCTGGAAAGATTTTAATAGCAGTTATGATGAGCGCGAAAATAGCGCGAAATTCCTATATAAGCTTTATCTAATTACCGCCGTTGGTTTAGATTTCGATCTTTTCAATTTTTCTTTTTATATGCTGCTCAAAGGAATTTTTTTGATTTTCCGGGAAACTGTAGACGCTGGAAAGATTTTAATAGCAGTTATGATGAGCGCGAAAATAGCGCGAAATTCCTATATAAGTTTTATCTAATTATCGCCGTTGGTTTAGATTTCGATATTTTCAATTTTTGTCTTTATATGCTGCTCAAATGAATTTTTTTGATTTTCCGGGAAACTATAGGCGTTGGAAAGATTTGAATGGCAGTTATGATGCGCGCGAAAGTAGCGCGGAATTCCTATATAAGCTTTATCTAATTACCGCCGTTGGTTTAGATTTCGATATTTTCAATTTTTGTCTTTATCTGCTGCTCAAATGAATTTTTTTGATTTTCCGGGAAACTATAGGCGATGGAAAGATTTTAATAGCAGTTATGATGAGCGCGAAAATAGCGCGAAATACCTATATAAGTTTTATCTAATTATCGTCGTTGGTTTAGATTTCGATACTTTCAATTTTTGTCTTTATATGCTGCTCAAATGAATTTTTTTGATTTTCCGGGAAATTATAGACGCCGGAAAGATTTTAATAGCAGTTATGATGAGCGCGAAAATAGCGCGAAATTCCTATATAAGCTTTATCTAATTACCGCCGTTGGTTTAGATTTCGATATTTTCAATTTTTGTCTTTATATGCTGCTCAAATGAATTTTTTTGATTTTCCGGGAAACTATAGGCGTCGGAAAGATTTTAATAGCAGTTATGATGAGCGCGAAAATAGCGCGAAATTCCTATATAAGCTTTATCTAATTACCGCCGTTGGTTCAGATTTAGATATTTTCAATTTTTGTCTTTATATGCTGCACAAATGATTTTTTTTGATCTTCCGGGAAACTATAGGCGTTAAAAAGACTTAATAGCAGTTATGATGAGCGTGAAAAGAGCGCGAAATTCCTATATAAGCTTTATCTAATTACCGCCGTTTTTTCAGATTTAGATATTTTCAATTTTTGTCTTTATATGCTGCTCAAATGAATTTTTTTGATTTTTTGGGAAACTGTAGGCGTTGGAAAGATTTTAATAGCAGTTATGATGAGCGCGAAGATAACGCGAAATTCATATATAAGTTTTATCTAATTATCGCCGTTTTTCAGATTTCGATATTTTCAATTTTTGTCTTTATATGCTGCCAAATGAATTTTTTTGATTTTTTGGGGAACTATAGGCGCTGGAAAGATTTTAATAGCAGTTATGATGAGCGCGAAAACTGCGCGAAATTCCTATATAAGCTTTATCTAATTACCGCCGTTGGTTCAGATTTCGATATTTTCAATTTTTGTCTTTATATGCTATTCAAATGAATTTTTTTGATTTTCCGGGAAACTATAGGCGTTGGAAAGATTTTAATAGCATTTATAATGAGCGCGAGAATAGCGGGAAATTCCTATATAAGTTTTATCTAATTATCGCCGTTTGTTCAGATTTAGATATTTTCAATTTTTGTCTTTATATGCTGCCAAATGAATTTTTTTGATTTTTTGGGGAACTATAGGCGCTGGAAAGATTTTAATAGCAGTTATGATGAGCGCGAAAACTGCGCGAAATTCCTATATAAGCTTTATCTAATTACCGCCGTTGGTTCAGATTTCGATATTTTCAATTTTTGTCTTTATATGCTATTCAAATGAATTTTTTTGATTTTCCGGGAAACTATAGGCGTTGGAAAGATTTTAATAGCATTTATAATGAGCGCGAGAATAGCGGGAAATTCCTATATAAGTTTTATCTAATTATCGCCGTTGGTTCAGATTTCGATATTTTCAATTTTTGTCTTTTTATGCTGCTCAAATGAATTTTTTTGATTTTCCGGGAAAGTATTGGCGTTGGAAAGACTTTAATAGCAGTTATCATGAGCGCGAAAATAGCGCGAAATTCCTATATAAGCTTTATCTAATTACCGCCGTTGGTTCAGATTTAGATATTTTCAATTTATGTCTTTATATGCTGCTCAAAGGAATTTTTTTGATTTTCCGGGAAACTGTAGACGCTGGAAAGATTTTAATAGCAATTATGATGAGCGCGAAAATAGCGCGAAATTCCTATATAAGTTTTATCTAATTATCGCCGTTGGTTTAGATTTCGATATTTTGAATTTTTGTCTTTATATGCTGCTCAAATGAATTTTTTTGATTTTCCGAGAAACTATAAGCGTTGGAAAGATTTGAATAGCAGTTATGATGAGCGCGAAAATAGCGCGGAATTCCTATATAAGCTTTATCTAATTACCGCCGTTGGTTTAGTTTTCGATACTTTCAGTCTTTGTCTTTATATGCTGCTCAAATGAATTTTTTTGATTTTCCGGGAAACTATAGACGCCGGAAAGATTTTAATAGCAGTTATGATGAGCGCGAAAATAGCGCGAAATTCCTATATAAGCTTTATCTAATTACCGCCGTTGGTTTAGATTTCGATATTTTCAATTTTTGTTTTTATATGCTGCTCAAATGAATTTTTTTGATTTTCCGGGAAACTATAGGCGTCAGAAAGATTTTAATAGCAGTTATGATGAGCGCGAAAATAGCGCGAAATTCCTATATAAGCTTTATCTAATTACCGCCGTTGGTTCAGATTTAGATATTTTCAATTTTTGTCTTTATATGCTGCTCAAATGAATTTTTTTGATCTTCCGGGAAACTATAGGCGTTAAAAAGATTTAATAGCAGTTATGATGAGCGTGAAAATAGCGCGAAATTCCTATATAAGCTTTATCTAATTACCGCCGTTTGTTCAGATTTCGATATTTTCAATTTTTGTCTTTATATGCTGCTCAAATGAATTTTTTTGATTTTCCGAGAAAATAAACGTTGGAAAGATTTTAATAGCAGTTATGATGAGCGCGAAAACTGCGCGGAATTCCTATATAAGCTTTATCTAATTACCGCCGTTGGTTTAGATTTCGATATATTCAATTTTGTCTTTATATGCTGCTCAAATGAATTTTTTTGATTTTCCGGGAAACTATAGACGTTGGAAAGATTTTAATAGCAGTTATGATGAGCGCGAAAATAGCGCGAAATTCCTATATAAGTTTTATCTAATTATCGCCGTTGGTTCAGATTTCGATATTTTCAACTTTGTATTTATATCGCTTGCTGATTATTGCTTTGTACTAACAGCCAAAATCTTACTTTCGAGATAAGTGAAGATAAAGATTTATACCGTAATAAAATTTTCTTCATTAAAACTACATATTTTAAATTAGGGATAAAATTTAATATTAGCAATCAATTTTCTTCCCTTCTAATTTTGTAAATTTCTTTGAAATGTAATAATGTTAAAATTTGTAGATAATTTTAATTTTTTAATAAAAATTTTACTTTTGTTTTAAAAAATGTGAAAATTGTTTTGTACTATGTACGGTACAGATATTTATTGTAATATTTATCATTTTATGGAAAAATATGGAGAAGGAAAAATGAATAATATTAAATAAAATATAATTTATAATCTCGTACCCATAAAAAAATTTTAAGATCGAGCCCTTTTGAGAATTTTTTAAAGGAATTAATAAATAATAAATACGTTATTGAAGTTTTATTCTATTTTAAATAACAGAATATACAGTAAATTCAAAATAAGGAATACATTCTTAAATTAAAAATGTTCAGATTTCATCTTAATTGTTTATACAATACAAAATACAATTTGTCAAAAAAATTTTATAAAAATAACTTAATTTAACTTCTTATTTTAAAATTTTTGAGTAAAATGATCGGTCAACAAAAGGCATGTATTTGTACATAGACTTAATGTCCTTAATTATTTCTGCAGATAATTTCGGCTTTATGGTCACCTTAGGTATACTATTTGAAAATTCCATCAATGACCTATTTTTTTGTCGTGTTGAAAATAAAATTGATGACTTAGATGTTTTTACTTTATCTAAGAAGCCTCGAAACTCTAAGCCGTATTCAACATAGAAAGGTTCATTTACATTTAGAATTAAAAATTTTATTTTAGAGAATGGCACTTTTGAATAATTAAAAGATTTGGCTATTTTATGAAAATCCAAAAAATCCTCAACTTTCATTTGAATATTTTGAAAAGCCTGTCTCATTGATGAAGTATTTTGTAATTCGTTTAATTTTCGAAATAGTGATACCGGACTATATATTTCTTGATTTTTTAAGTACCTTTCTATCTTACTATGTACGGCATCAACTTCTTGAATATTTCCATGCCCAGGTTCAGAAAATTTTTGAATTATTCGCTTTACAGATTGATGTTTTTGAATAAAAAATTTTAACGCGGTTGCCATGACCTGATTCCTGTTTTGTGGCACACAAGAATTTGACCACAATATTATTTCATCTATTTGTGGCAAATCTTTTAAAATTTTTTGTAAAATTTTAAATAGGACCGATGCGATATCATTTCCGGTTCTTCCTGCAACCATTTCGTGCCATAATCCGCTATAAACTTTATTATTTATTGAACAATGTGCCGTTAAATTATACACAGCAAATTTACGTTTATAAAAAAAGTTTGATACGTTCGCTCGGGGTAAAGAAAAAACATTTTGCAAATCGAAACAAATTACTGCCACTGAACTTTTCCTATCATTATCTCTTTCTAATTTAGTCGCATTTTTGTTTGCAATATGTTTTTCATGATTTTGAATTTGATCAATTGTAGGATCATGCAAATATTTGAAAAATTCACAATGTTCGCATCGATCCTTCATCGGTACATGAAAACTAAGATTGAATTCATTATTAAAAATTTGCCGATACTTATATTCTCCTACTGGGTTCTCGACAGATTTTTTGTACATTTCGTACATTTTTCGTAAATTTAAATTGGAGTCTAAATACTGCTTTTTAGTGTTGCTACGACAATAATGGCTTTCGACTTTTGGAAACGAATTTATGTGCTTCCGAACTAAATCTAGTGCCTCAATACGTATTACTTTTTTGTATTCTTACCTTTCATTGATTCTCGGATTATACCACTATCTTCATCAATGAATTTTTCGAAAAAGTAATTTATACGGCGTTGACTTATATTTAGAGTATTTAAAAAAAAAACCTTTACATACTCTGACAATTTCACCTTCACTTTGTAAAAAATACTGAAACGAATATTGTTTCTTTGCTTTATTTTGTAAATTTTTAGATCTACATCTTTTCTTTTTAATTTTAGTAACAAATTTGCTATAAAATATTCGTTTTTCTTTATCGGACAATTTCCAAAAATCTGTATGTATTTTTTGCCTATTTTCTAAATTAATTTTGGTATAACAATTAAAACGACATTTGCATGGAGATCGTACACGTCTATTATCGTGAATATTTCCTTTAATATCTGTGTACATTTTTCCTTGTTCACGTAACTTTTTTCTTACATTTTGCTTCCACAAAGATTCGTGACGTTGGCGTTTTCGAGTTAGCCGTTTTGATAATAAACTAGCGTCTGTATCCGAAAAATTATTACTCACTTCAGTGTCAGAAGTTTCTGATAAGGAAGTTTCTGATACATTTATTAAGGTCGTATTAATTCTTCTTTCAGAATAATACTCGTCTTCATCCGAATTAGTATCAGACACCAAAAAATCAGGATCCTTTACACTATCATCACTGTCAAATATTGGAATTTTTTCCAACAGAGACGGTGCCAGTGGACTCGAACCTAATTAAGAATTTGTCCATTAAACTTTACATATATAGATTCAAAATTAAAGAATAACATAAGTATAACATAATTATACTTACTTGGTGACGAAGAATATGTTCTTATCAACTCCATCAGATAATATATTTATCTGTAAATTATTATAAATCCACAAATGATAATGATTTCAAATTAATCAAATATAGCAAGCAAAATATAAAGCATTTAATGTAGGTTCGATGCTACTACATGAGAGCTTAACACAATTTTTATTCAAATAGTAACAAGTTCAAAGAACCGTTCACCGTGTATTGTTCAACAGTTATTTCTTGTTTAAATTGTACTGGCCGTTTTATTATTAATTTTAGTTTTGTACTATATCCAAATCACGTGACAAAACAATATATTTTGATTGGTGAGTTAACATAGTACAATACAATAGTAAAATTTTGTAAAAAAGGTGGATATAGAACAATTTGTTATTTTGAAAACACTATTTAGAGACAAGATAGAGTCATTTTGGCGGGCGCATTTTGTTAAGAAAAATGTGTAGATTTCATTATAAACGATAACTAAAAAAAATTCAAAAACTGGCATTTAGTACAAACCAATAATCAGCAAGCGATATGCTTCTCAAATGAATTTTTTGGATTTTCCGGGAAACTATAGGCGCCGGGAAGATTTTAATAGCAGTTTGATGAGCGCGAAAATAGCGCGAAATTCCTATATAAGCTTTATCTAATTACCGCCGTTGGTTCAGATTTAGATATTTTCAATTTTTGTCTTTATATGCTGCTCAAATAAATTTTTTTGATTTTCCGGGAAAGTATTGGCGTTGGAAAGATTTTAATAGCAATTATGTCGAGCGCGAAAATGGCGCGAAATTCCTATATAAGTTTTATCTAATTATCGCCGTTGGTTTAAATTCCGATATTTTCAATCTTTGTCTTTATATGCTGCTCAAATGAATTTTTTTGATTTTTTGGGGAACTATAGGCGCTGGAAAGATTTTAATAGCAGTTATGATGAGCGCGAAAATAGCGCGAAATTCCTATATAAGCTTTATCTAATTACCGCCGTTGGCTTAGATTTCGATATTTTCAATTTTTGTCTTTATATGCAGCTCAAATGAATTTTTTTGATTTCTCGGGAAACTATAGGCGTTGGAAAGATTTTAATAGCAGTTATGATGAGCGCGAAAACTGAGCGAAATTCCTATATAAGCTTTATCTAATTACCGCCGTTGGTTCAGATTTAGATATTTTCAATTTTTGTCTTTATATGCTGCTCAAATTAATTTTTTTGATTTTCCGGGAAAGTATTGGCGTTGGAAAGATTTTAATAGCAATTATGTCTAGCGCGAAAATAGCGCGAAATTCCTATATAAGTTTTATCTAATTATCGCCGTTGGTTCAGATTTCGATATTTTCAACTTTGTATTTATATGCTTCTCAAATGAATTTTTTGAATTTTACGGAAATCTATAGGCGCCGGGAAGATTTTAATAGCAGTTTGATGAGCGCGAAAATAGCGCGAAATTCCTATATAAGCTTTATCTAATTACCGCCGTTGGTTCAGATTTAGACATTTTCAATTTTTGTCTTTATATGCTACTCAAAATAATTATTTTGTTTTTCCGGGAAAGTATTGGCGTTGGAAAGATTTTAATAGCAATTATGTCGAGCGCGAAAATGGCGCGAAATTACTATATAAGTTTTATCTAATTATCGCTGTTGGTTTAGATTTCGATATTTTCAATCTTTGTCTTTATATGCTGCTCAAATGAATTTTTTTGATTTTTTGGGGAACTATAGGCGTTGGGAAGATTTTAATAGCAGTTATGATGAGCGCGAAAATAGCGCGAAATTCCTGTATAAGCTTGATCTAATTACCGCCGTTGGTTTAGATTTCGATATTTTCAATTTTTGTCTTTATCTGCTGCTCAAATGAATTTTTTTGATTTTCCGGGAAACTATAGGCGTTGGACAGATTTTAATAGCAATTATGTCTAGCGGGAAAATAACGCGAAATTCCTATATAAGTTTCATCTAATTATCGCCGTTTGTTCAGATTTCGATATTTTCAATTTTTGTCTTTATATGCTGCTCAAATGAATTCTTTTGATTTTCCGGGAAAATATAGGCGCCGGAAAGATTTTAATAGCAGTTATGATGAGCGCGAAAATAGCGCGAAATTCCTATATAAGCTTTATCTAATTACCGCCGTTTGTTCAGATTTAGATATTTTCAATTTTTGTCTTTATATGCTGCTCAAATGAATTTTTTTGATTTTCCGGGAAACTATAGGCGTTGAAAAGATTTTAATAGCAGTTATGATGAGCACGAAAATAGGACGAAATTCCTATATAAGCTTTATCTAATTACCGCCGTTGGTTCAGATTTAGATATTATCAATTTTTGTCTTTATATGCTGCTCAAATGAATTTTTTTGATTTTCCGGGAAAATATAGGCGCTAGAAAGATTTTAATAGCAGTTATGATGAGCGCGAAAACTGCGCGAAATTGCTATATAAGCCTTATCTAATTACCGCCGTTGGTTTAGATTTCGATATTTTCAATTTTTGTCTTTATATGCTGCTCAAATGAATTTTTTTGATTTTCCGGGAAACTATAGGCGATAGGAAGATTTTAATAGCAGTTATGATGAGCGCGAAAATAGCGCGAAATTCCTACATAAGCTTTATCTAATTACCGCCGTTGATTCAGATTTAGATATTTTCAATTTTTGTCTTTATATGCTGCTCAAATGAATTTTTTGATTTTCCGGGAAAGAATTGGCGATGGAAAGATTTTAATAGCAATTATGTCGAGCGCGAAAATAGCGCGGAATTCCTATATACGTTTTATCTAATTGTCGCCGTTGGTTTAGATTTCGATATTTTCAATTTTTGTCTTTATATGCTGCTCAAATGAATTTTTTTGATTTTCCGGGAATCTATAGGCGTTGGAAAGATTTGAATACAAGTTATGATGAGCGCGAAAATAGCGCGTAATTCCTATATAAGTTTTATCTATTTATCGCCGTTGGTTCAGATTTCGATATTTTCAATTTTTGTCTTTATATGCTGCTCAAATGAATTTTTTTGATTTTCCGGGAAACTATAGGCGTTGGAAAGATTTGAATAGCAGTTATGATGACCGCGAAAATAGCGCGAAATTCCTATATAAGCTTTATCTAATTACCGCCGTTGGTTTAGATTTCGATATTTTCAATTTTTGTCTTTATATGCTGCTCAAATGAATTTTTTTGAATTTCCGGGAAACTATAGGCGATAGGAAGATTTTAATAGCAGTTATGATGAGCGCGAAAATAGCGCGAAATTCCTATATAAGTTTTATCTAAATATCGCCGTTGGTTCAGATTTAGACATTTTCAATTTTTGTCTTTATATGCTGCTCAAATTAATTTTTTTGATTTTCCGGGTAACTATAGGCGTTGGAAAGATTATAATAGCAGCTATGATGAGCGCGAAAATAGCGCGAAATTCATATATAAGCTTTATCTAATTACCGCCGATGTTTCAGATTTAGATATTTTCAATTTTTGTCTTTATATACTGCTCAAATGAATTTTTTTGATTTTCCGGGAAACTATAGGCGCCGGAAAGATTTTAATAGCAGTTATGATGAGCGTGAATATATCGCGAAATTCCTATATAAGCTTTATCTAGTTACCGCCGTTGGTTCAGATTTAGATATTTTAAATTTTTGTCTTTATATGCTGCTCAAATTAATTTTTTGGATTTTCCGGATAACTATAGGCGCTGGAAAGATTTTAATAGCAGTTATGATGAGCGCGAAATTCCTATATAAGGTTTATCTAATTACCGCCGTTGGTTCAGATTTAAATATTTTCAATTTTTGTCTTTATATGCTGCTCAAATTAATTTTTTTGATTTTCCGGGAAACTATAGGCTTTGGAAAGATTCTAATAGCAGTTATGATGAGCGCGAAAATAACGCGAAATTCCTATATAAGTTTTATCTAATTATCGCCGTTGGTTCAGATTTCGATATTTTCAATTTTTGTTTTTATATGCTGCTCAAATGAATGGTTTTCATTTTCCGGGATACTATAGGAGCTGGAAAGATTTTAATAGCAGTTATGATGAGCGCGAAAATAGCGCGAAATTCATATATAAGGTTTATCTAATTACCGCCGATGTTTCAGATTTAGATATTTTCAATTTTTGTCTTTATATGCTGCTCAAATGAATTTTTTTGATTTTCCGGGAAACTATAGGCGCCGGAAAGATTTTAATAGCAATTATGTCGAGCGCGAAAATGGCGCGAAATTACTATATAAGTTTGATCTAATTATCGCCGTTGGTTTAGATTTCGATATTTTCAATCTTTGTCTTTATATGCTGCTCAAATGAATTTTTTTGATTTTTTGGGGAACTATAGGCGCTGGGAAGATTTTAATAGCAGTTATGATGAGCGCGAAAATAGCGCGAAATTCCTGTATAAGCTTGATCTAATTACCGCTGTTGGTTAAGGTTTAGATATTTTCAATTTTTGTCTTTATATGTTGCTCAAATGAATTTTTTTGATTTTCCGGGAAACTACAGGCGTTGGAAAGATTTTAATAGCAGTTATGATGAATGTGAAAATAGCGCGAAATTCCCATATAAGTTTTATCTAAATATCGCCGTTGGTTCAGATTTTTATATTTTCAATTTTTGCGTTTATATGCTGTTCAAATGAATTTTTTTGATTTTCCGGAAAACTATAGGCGTTGGAAAGATTTTAATAGCAGTTATGATGCGCGCGAAAATAGCGCGAAATTCCTATATAAGTTTAATCTAATTATCGCCGTTGATTTAGATTTCAATATTTTCAATTTTTGTCTTTATATGTTGCTCAAATGAATTTTTTTGATTTTCCGGCAAACTATAGGCGTTGGAAAGATTTTAATAGCAGTTATGATGAGCGCGAAAATAGCGCGAAATTCCTATATAAGTTTTATCTAATTATCGCCGTTGGTTCAGATTTCGATATTTTCAATTTTTGTTTTTATATGCTGCTCAAATGAATGGTTTTGATTTTCCGGGATACTATAGGAGCTGGAAAGATTTTAATAGCAGTTATGATGAGCGCGAAAATAGCGCGAAATTCGTATATACGCCTTATCTAATTACCGCCGTTGGTTCAGATTTAGATATTTTCAATTTTTGTCTTTATATGCTGCTCAAATGAATTTTTTTGATTTTCCGGGAAACTACAGGCGTTGGAAAGATTTTAATAGCAGTTGTGATGAACGCGAAAATAGCGCGAAATTCCTATATAAGTTTTATCTAAATATCGCCGTTGGTTTAGATTTAGATATTTTCAATTTTTGCGTTTATATGCTGCTCAAATGAATTTTTTTGATTTTCCGGGAAACTATAGGCGTTGGAAAGATTTTAATAGCAGTTATGATGAGCGCGAAAATAGCGCGATATTCCTATATAAGCTTTATCTAATTACTGCCGTTGGTTCAGATTTAGATATTTTCAATTTTTTTCTTTATATGCTGCTCAAATGAATTTTTTTGATTTTCCGGGAAAGTATTGGCGTTGGGAAGATTTTAATAACAATTATGTCGAGCGCGAAAATAGCGCGAAATTCCTATGTAAGTTTTATCTAATTGTCGCCGTTGGTTTAGATTTCAATATTTTCAATTTTTGTCTTTATATGCTGCTCAAATGAAATTTTTTGATTTTCCGGGAAACTATAGGCGTTGGAAAGATTTAAATAGCAGTTATGCTGAGCGCGAAAATAGCGCGAAATTCCTATATAAGTTTTATCTAATTATCGCCGTTGGTTCATATTTCGATATTTTCAATTTTTGTCTTTATTTGCTGCTCAAATGATTTTTTTTGATTTTCCGGGAAACTATAGGCGCCGGAAAGATTTTAATAGCAGTTATGATGAGCGCGAAAATAGCGCGAAATTCCTATATAGGCTTTATCTAATTATCGCCGTTGGTTTAGATTTCAATATTTTCAATCTTTGTTTGTATATGCTGCTCAAATGAATTTTTTTGGTTTTCCGAGAAAAAATAGGCGCCGGAAAGATTTTAATAGCAATTATGATGAGCGCAAAGATAGCGCGAAATTCCTATATACGCTTTATCTAATTACCGCCGTCGGTTTAGATTTCGATATTTTCAATTTTTGTCTTTATATGCTGCTCAAATGAATTTTTCTGATTTTCCGGGAAAATATAGGCGCTGGAAAGATTTTAATAGCAGTTATGATGAGCGCGAAAACTGCGCGAAATTCCTATATAAGCTTTATCTAATTACCGCCGTTGGTTTAGATTTCGATATTTTCAATTTTTGTCTTTATATGCTGCACAAATGAATTTTTTTGATTTTTTGGGAAACTATAGGCGTTGGAAAGATTTTAATAGCAGTTAGGATGAGCGCGAAAATAACGCGAAATTCATACATAAGTTTTATTTAATTATCGCCGTTGGTTCAGATTTCGATATTTTCAAATTTTGTCTTTATATGCTACTCAAATGAATTTTTTTGATTTTCCGGGAAACTATAGGCGCGGGAAAGATTTTAATAGCAGTTATGATGAGCGCGAAAATAGGGCGAAATTCCTATATAAGCTTTATCATTTTATCGCCGTTGGTTCAGATTTAGACATTTTCAATTTTTGCCTTTATATGCTCCTCAAATGAATTTTTTTGATTTTCCGGGAAACTATAGGCGCTGGAAAGATTTTATTAGCAGTTATGATGAGCGCGAAATTCCTATATAAGGTTTATCTAATTACCGCCGTTGGTTCAGATTTCGATATTTACAATTTTTGTCTTTATATGCTGCTCAAATGAATTTTTTTGATTTTCCGGGAACCTATAGGCGCCGGAAAGATTTTAATAGCAGTTATGATTAGCGCGAAAATAGCGCGATATTCCTATATAAGCTTTATCTAATTACTGCCGTTGGTTCAGATTTAGATATTTCCAATTTTTGTCTTTATATGCTGCTCATATTAATTTTTTTGATTTTCCGGGTAAATATAGGCTTTGGAAAGATTTTAATAGCAGTTATGATGAGCGCGAAAATAGCGTGAAATTCTTATATAAGTTTTATCTATTTATCGCCGTTGGTTCAGATTTCGATATTTTCAATTTTTGTCTTTATATGCTGATCAAATGAATTTTTTTGATTTTCCGGGAAACTATAGGCGGCAGGAAAGATTTTAATAGCAGTTATGATGAGCGCGAAAAGGGCGCGAAGTTCCTATATGAGATTTATCTAATTACCGCCGTTGGTTCAGATTTAGATATTTTCAATTTTTGTGTTTATATGCTGCTCAAATCAATTTTTTTGATTTTCCGGGAAACTATAGGCCCGGAAAGATTTTAATAGCAGTTATGATGAGCGCGAAAATAGCGCGAAATTCCTATATAAGCTTTATCTAATTACCGTTGTTGGTTAAGGTTTAGATATTTTCAATTTTTGTCTTTATATGCTGCTGAAATGAATTTTTTTGATTTTCCGGGAAACTATTGGCGTTGGAAAGATTTTAATAGCAGTTATGATGAGGGCGAAAATAGCGCGAAATTCCTATATAAGTTTTATATAAATATCGCCGTTGGTTCAGATTTAGACATTTTCAATTTTTGCCTTTATATGCTGCTGAAATGAATTTTTTTGATTTTCCGGGAAACTATTGGCGTTGGAAAGATTTTAATAGCAATTATGTCGAGCGCGAAAATAGCGCGAAATTCCTATCTAAGTTTTATCTAATTATCGCCTTTGGTTTAGATTTCGATATTTTCAATCTTTGTCTTTATATGCTGCTCAAATGAATTTTTTTGATTTTCCGGGAAACTACAGGCGCCGGTAAGATTTTAATAGCAGTTATGATGAGCGCGAAAATAGCGCGAAATTCGTATATAAGCTTTATCTAATTATCGCCGTTGGTTTAGATTTAGATATTTTCATTTTTGGTCTTTATTTGCTGCTCAAATGAATTTTTTTGATTTTCCGGGAAAATTTAGGCGTTGGAAAGATTTTAATAGCAGTTATGATGAGCGCGAAAATAACGCGAAATTCCTATATGAGTTTTATGTAATTATCGCCGTTGGTTCAGATTTCGATATTTTCAATTTTTGTCTTTATATGCTGCTCAAATGAATTTTTTTGATTTTCCGGAAAACTATAGGAGTTAGAAAGATTCTAATTTCAGCTATGATGAGCGCGAAGATAGCGCGAAATTCCTATATAAGCTTTGTCTAATTACCGCCGTTGTTTCAGATTTAGATATTTTCAAATTTTGTCTTTATATGCTGCTCAAATTAATTTTTTTGATTTTCCGGGAAACTATAGGCTTTGGAAAGATTCTAATGGCAGTTATGATGAGCGCGAAAATAGCGCGAAAATCCTATATAAGTTTTATCTAAATATCGCCGTTGGTTCAGATTTAGATATTTTCAATTTTTGCGTTTTTATGGTGCTCAAATGAATTTTTTTGATTTTCCGGGAAACTATAGGAATAGGAAAGATTTTAATAGCAGTTATGATGAGCGCGAAAATAGCGCGAAATTCCTACATAAGCTTCATCTAATTATCGCCGTTGGTTCAGATTTAGATATTTTCAATTTTTGCCTTTATATGCTGCCCAAATGAATTTTTTTGATTTTTTGGGAAACTATAGGCGTTGGAAAGATATTAATAGCAGTTATGATGAGCGCGAAAATAGCGCGAAATTCCTGTATAAGCTTTATCTAATTAACGCCGTTGGTTCAGATTTAATTATTTTCAATTTTTGTCTTTATATGCTGCTCAAATGATTTTTTTGATTTTCCGGGAAACTATAGGCGTTTGAAAGATTTTAATAGCAGTTATGATGAGCGCGAAAATAGCGCGA
The DNA here is from genome assembly GCA_035578155.1 of Brachynemurus nebulosus. NCBI lineage: Eukaryota > Metazoa > Arthropoda > Insecta > Neuroptera > Myrmeleontidae > Brachynemurus > Brachynemurus nebulosus. Next base: position 55,637,280 of record JAPWDM010000005.1, on the reverse strand, counting down.
GTTTCCTATATAAGCTTTATCTAATTACCGCCGTTTGTTCAGATTTAGATATTTTCAATTTTTGTCTTTATATGCTGCTCAAATGATTTTTTTTTGATTTTCTGGGAAACTATAGGCGCCGGAAAGATTTTAATAGCAATTATGATGAGCGCGAAAATAGCGTGAAATTCCTATATAAGTTTTATCTAATTATCGTCGTTGGTTCAGATTTAGATATTTTCAATTTTTGTCTTTATATGCTGCTCAAATGAATTTTTTTGATTTTCCGGGAAACTATAGGCGTTTGAAAGATTTTAATAGCAGTTATGATGAGCGTAAAATAGCGCGAGTTTCCTATAGAAGCTTTATCTAATTACCGCCGTTTGTTCAGATTTAGATATTTTCAATTTTTGTCTTTATATGCTGCTCAAATGAATTTTTTTGATTTTCCGGGAAACTATAGGCGTTGGAAAGACTTGAATAGCGGTTATGATGAGCGTGAAAATAGCGCGAAATTCCTATATAAGTTTCATCTAATTATCGCCGTTGGTTCAGATTTCGATATTTTCAATTTTTGTCTTTATATGCTGCTCAAATGAATTTTTTTCATTTTCCGGGACACTATAGGCGCCGGAAAGATTTTAATAGCAGTTATGATGAGCGCGAAAATAGCGCGAAATTCCTATATAGGCTTTATCTAATTACCGCCGTTGGTTCAGATTTAGATATTTTCAACTTTTGCCTTTATATGCTGCTCAAATGAATTTTTTTGATTTTCCGGGAAAGTATTGGCGTTGGAAAAATTTTAATAGCAGTTATGATGAGCGCGAAAATAGCGCGAAATTCCTATATAAGTTTTATCTAATTATCGCCGTTGGTTCAGATTTCGATATTTTCAATTTTTGTCTTTAATGCTGCTCAAATGAATTTTTTCGATTTTCCAGGAAAATATAGGCGCCGGAAAGATTTTAATAGCCGTTATAATGAGCGCGAAAATAGCGCGAAATTCCTATATAAGCTTTATCTAATTACCGCCGTTGGTTCAGATTTAGATATTTTCAATTTTTGTCTTTATATGCTGCTCAAATGAATTTTTTTGATTTTCCGGGAAACTATAGACGCCGGAAAGATTTTAATAGCAGTTATGATGAGCGCGAAATTCCTTTATAAGCTTTGTCTATTTACCGCGGTTGGTTCAGATTTAGATATTTTCAATTTTTGTCTTTATATGCTGCTCAAATGAATTTTTTTGATTTTCCGGGAAACTATAGGCGTTTGAAAGATTTTAATAGCAGTTATGATGAGCGTAAAATAGCGCGAGTTTCCTATAGAAGCTTTATCTAATTACCGCCGTTTGTTCAGATTTAGATATTTTCAATTTTTGTCTTTATATGCTGCTCAAATGAATTTTTTTGATTTTCCGGGAAACTATAGGCGTTGGAAAGACTTGAATAGCAGTTATGGTGAGCGTGAAAATAGCGCGAAATTCCTATATAAGTTTCATCTAATTATCGCCGTTGGTTCAGATTTCGATATTTTCAATTTTTGTCTTTATATGCTGCTCAAATGAATTTTTTTCATTTTCCGGGACACTATAGGCGCCGGAAAGATTTTAATAGCAGTTATGATGAGCGCGAAAATAGCGCGAAATTCCTATATAGGCTTTATCTAATTACCGCCGTTGGTTCAGATTTAGATATTTTCAACTTTTGCCTTTATATGCTGCTCAAATGAATTTTTTTGATTTTCCCGGAAACTATAGGCGTTGGAAAGATTTTAATAGCAGTTATGATGAGCGCGAAATTGGCGCGAAATTCCTATATAAGCGTTATCTAATTACCGCCGTTGTTCCAGATTTAGATATTTTCAATTTTTGTGTTTATATTCTGCTCAAATGAATTTTTTTGATTTTCCGGGAAACTATATGCGTTGGAAAGATTTTAATAGCAGTTATGATGAGCGCGAAAATAGCGCGAAATTCCTATATAAGTTTTAGCTAATTATCGCCGTTGGTTCAGATTTCGATATTTACAATTTTTGTCTTTATATGCTGCTCAAATATATTTTTTTGATTTTCCGGGAAACTATAGGCGTTGGAAAGATTTTAATAGCAGTTATGATGAGCGCGAAAATAGCGCGAAATTCCTATATAAATTTTATCTAATTATCGCCGTTGGTTCAGATTTCGATATTTTCAATTTTTGTGTTTATATGCTGCTCAAATGAATTGTTTTGATTTTCCGGGAAAGTATTGGCGTTGGAAAGATTTTAATAGCAATTATGTCCAGCGCGAAAATAGCGCGAAATTCCTATATAAGCTTTATCTAATTACCGCCGTTGGTTCAGATTTAGATATTTTCAATTTTTGTCTTTATATGCTGCTCAAATGAAATTTTTTGATTTTCCGGGAAACTATAGGCGCCGGAAACATTTTAATAGCAGTTATGATCAGCGCGAAAATAGCGCGAAATTCCCATATAAGCTTTATCTAATTACCGCCGTTGTTTCAGATTTAGATATTTTCAATTTTTGTCTTTATATGCTGCTGAAATGAATTTTTTTGATTTTCCGGGAAACTATTGGCGCCGGAAAGATTTTAATAGCAGTTATGATGAGCGCGAAAATAGCGCGAAATTCCTATATAAGCTTTATCTAATGACCGCCGTTGGTTCAGATTTAGATATTTTCAATTTTCGTCTTTATATGCTGCTGAAATAATTTTTTTTATTTTCCGGGAAACTATTGGCGTTGGAAAGATTTTAATAGCAGTTATAATGAGCGCGAAAATAGCGCGAAATTCCTATATAAGTTTTATCTAATTATCGCCGTTGGTTCAGATTTCGATATTTTCAATTTTTGTCTTTATATGCTGCTTAAATGAATTTTTTTTGATTTTCCGGGAAACTATAGGCGTTGGAAAGGTTTTAATAGCAGTTATGATGAGAGCGGAAATAGCGCGAAATTCCTATATAAGCTTTATCTAAATATCGCCGTTGGTTCAGATTTAGATGTTTTCAATTTTTGTTTTTATATGCTGCTCAGATGAATTTTTTTCATTTTCCGGGAAACTATAGGCGCCGGAAAGACTTTACTAACAGTTATGATGAGCGCGAAAATAGCGCGAAATTCCTATATAAGTTTTATCTAATTATCGCCGTTGGTTTAGATTTCGATATTTTCAATTTTTGTCTTTATATGTGCTCAAATGAATTTTTTTAAGTTTCCGGGAAAGTATTGGCGTTGGAAAGATTTTAATAGCAGTTATGATGAGCGTAAAATACCGCGGATTTCCTATATAAGCTTTATCTAATTACCGCCGTTTGTTCAGATTTAGATATTTTCAATTTTTGTCTTTATATGCTGCTCAAATGAATTTTTTTGATTTTCCGGGAAACTATAGGCGTTGGAAAGACTTGAATAGCAGTTATGATGGGCGCGAAAATAGCGCGAAATTCCTATGTAAGCTTTATCTAATTACCGCCGTTGGATCAGATTTCGATATTTTCAATTTTTGTCTTTATATGCTGCTCAAATAAATTTTTTTGATTTTCCGGGAAAGTATTGGCGTTGGAAAGATTTTAATAGCAATTATGTCGAGCGCGAAAATAGCGCGAAATTCCTATATAAGTTTTATCTATTTATCGCCGTTGGTTCAGATTTCGATATTTTCAATCTTTGTCTTTAGGGTAGATCGGGGTCAGTTGGGCAATTTTTTGGGAAAATTTTAATAGCATCAACTGAAATTAGTATAGGAAGAATAGGAAAATGGTAATATTAGATAAAATTCTTATAGTAATCGCTTCAATTACATATTATAATAAGAATAGTTATTTAAATTAAAAAATATCTTTACCGTTATTTTTCAACTAATACTTTTATTGAGGTATATTGAGGTAAAATGAACATGAAAAAATAACCCCATTCAATAGAAATGACCAAATTATCAGACTCAATTATTCTACACTTTTCCAACTAAACACACTACAGAGGTAAGTAGGGTAGACCGGGGTTAGTTGGGCAATTTTTTGGGAAAATTTGAATAGCATCAACTGAAATTAGTATAGGAAGAATAGGAAAATGATAATATTAGATAAAATTCTTATAGTAATCGCTTCAATTACATATTATAATAAGAATAATTATTTAAATTAAAAAATATCTTTACCGTTATTGTTCAACTAATACTTTTATTGAGGTATATTGAGGTAAAATGAACATGAAAAAATAACCCCATTCAATAGAAATGACCAAATTATCAGACTCAATTATTCTACACTTTTCCAACTAAACACACTACAGAGGTAAGTAGATTAAATTAGTAGAAAATTACCCCACACAAAAGACATAAATAAGTCACTTTTTTCCAACTAAACACATTAGAGAGGTAAATTGATCATGTAAAAATTACCCCACATAAAAGACTTAAATAAGTCACTCTTTTCCAACTAAACACATTAGAGAGGTAAATTGCTGTAAACGGCGGGAGTAACTATGACTCTCTTTGGCACCTTGTGTTCTTGCCAGCCCAGTAGTGGAACACCATCGCTCAATCCGGCCAGGTTCTTCGGGCCCTGCGGTGATCAGTGTGTAAGCGACTTGTCTGCTCGTGGAGGGTGCCGCTGGGGTTCTTCGGAAACCCACAAGTAGTCGCCAAGCGGGTATCACTTTGGGGGTTAGCAGCCCTCACTGTGATTAATATCATCATGCTCCTAAAGATCAAACAAATGCCGGATTGGAGCATCGACTAGCGAGTGACCGGACACAGAAGGTGTCCAGTTCATGTGTGGTGAGCCCGACTGCGGGCGTATATTTGCCACGGCTATTGGCCGTGGAGTCCATATGAGGAAAACCCATCCTGAAAAATCCAACGATAATATAAACGTAGCCCGAACTAAGGCACGATGGGATCCAGAGGAGTTTAAACTCTTAGCAGTGGCTGAGGCTGAAGCGACTGCGTCCGGTGTTCGTCATCTCAACCTACATCTTGAGAGACAGTTTCCCGGTCGCACTCTCGAAGCCATCAAGGGTCGTAAGCGTTCGCCCGCGCACCGCGAGATGGTAAGGGAGGAACTTGAACGCATTGCGTCCGCTTCTAGGCCTGGTTCTGCAGTAGAGGAACCCTCACAAGAGGACTCTGTTACCCAGAAAGGATCGCCCTCCGACCATCTAAATGAGGCGATTCGCAATCGCATACGGGAGCTCTTGAGCTTACCAGTCGATTATACGGGTTATCAGGGTGACAGACTGAAGCGTATTGCTGAGGCTGCACTTGAAGGCATAGACGTAGCTTCCGAGATTTATTCTTGGTTGCATGACGTCTTCCTTAGTTCTCAACCAACGAGCCAGAAGTTCATTTATAAGGGCAAACGTAAGCCAACAAAAGGTGGGAAACGAACGAAGAGACGTGCACAATATGCCAAGGTCCAGAGGTTGTATAAACGCAGTTTTAGCGTTGCAGCCAAACTGGTGTTGGATGGTGACCTTGGGGCTGCCAGTGTTGACCTGAACGATTTAGATGCGTACTGGAGGCCTCTGTTTGAGTCCGAGAGTGCCTCTGATCTGGATGAGATCGCTGGCGAGATAAATGACTCGGGACCTCCTTCTGCCATGCAATCTTTGTGGTCTCCAATTTCTGTTAGGGATATAGCGACGTGCAAAGTGGAGCCATCATCAGCTCCAGAACCTGATGGGATTACTCCTAGAGTATGGAACTTCGTTCCTGCCATCATACCTGCTATTGTGCTAAACGTCATACTTCTGAACGGGGAGTTACACCCTAACTTGGCTGCCACCCGAACTGTGTTCATTCCCAAGAAAGACGGTGCCGTAAGTCCGTCGGAATTCAGACCGATCTCGATTGGTTCTGTTGTCCTTCGGCAGCTCCATAAGATTCTCGCGTCGCGTTTAATGCGATTGCCCGTCAATGATGCTCGTCAAGCAGCGTTTACCCATGGCGATGGCTTAGCTGGGAATCTGTATCTTTTGCAGACCCTCTTCGCAGAAGCTCGGTTACGCTGCAAGAGTATTCATGCCGCCTCTTTGGACGTGTCCAAGGCGTTTGACACTATATCGCATCCCGCTCTACTCAGAACTCTTGATAAACTTGGTTTACCTAAGCAGTTCTGCAGCTATGTGGCGGGTCTTTATAGAGAGGCAACTACCATTCTAGAGCGTGACGGCAGAAAATCGAAAGCCGTAAAACTTGGGCGTGGTGTGCGCCAAGGGGATCCCTTATCACCTCTTCTCTTCAACCTCTGCATTGCGGAGTGTTTAAGGAAGTTAGACCCGGCTGTTGGTTTTCGACTGGATAGGGATAACACCGTCGGAGCCCTAGCATTTGCTGATGAT